>LPNX010507043.1:454920-577114 GCA_001517045.1 Pseudotsuga menziesii | reverse complement strand
ATTAATTAAAATGAACCTAAATCCAGCTATGACAGTGCAACGTTAATGAAAAGGGCATGATTTTCCTAAGGATAAGGGGGGGGGGGATGTTAAACCTTGGACCTATGGGGAAAAGCCATGTGTCAACCACCCATTTAAACTTCTCCTGTTGTTAGTTGGGGGTAGTTATTGCTGGGTAGTGGTGGGTGGCAGTTTTTCCCACACGCACACTCCACCACTTCATGTGGGTAGGGATTCTTCGACTCCCCCACTCTCTCCATCGTTTTGGCCCATCTTCACGCAAAGGGACAGTTGGCTCTTCATTCTTCATGCACAAGATTTTTCCTGGTTTTTCTTCATGTAGAAAGATGGAAGGGAGGCCTCAGGACACAATCTCTGTGTGTATAGGATGTTTTCCTTATCGATTGGGTAGATGGTGTTGGGTGTATGCTTTCCTTACTGTTTCCAGAGTATGTTTTTTTCTCGTCACTTCATTGTTGAGACCGGGGCTATGGTTTTCCCCATGTCATTTTTTTGCTATGGGTGCAACTACCTTTTGAGGTTGCTACTGAGTTTTTTTGGCCATGCTAGGGCCAAGAAAAACTCTGATTCACCTTGCTTGAACTGAGCTGCGTTCACCATTTCTGGGTTGTCACCCTGTTTTCTTTTGTTTCCTCACAAAGCTGTGAATCACTTGGTTTTACTGCGAGTATGCAGTGGTTGGTATTTGGAATTTGTGGAGTGGGTTTGAAAGCTGGGTATGCTTGAGAAACCTGGTGTTTGGGAGATAGACAGATAGAGTTAGATGGTTGGCTTTCTTCTCCACAACCCCGAGATAGCACTGGAAAGGAAAGTCAGGGCCTGAGGGACTGTGAAGCAAAGAAGTGACTGATTCCTAGTGTTGGGTGTGTGTGGGTGTCTTAGAATTTAGGATAGATTTGGTGTAGGTGTCCTTAGCTCTCCAACAAGACCACCAGCTTAGCATTCAACTTTTCAAATCTCCTTGATAACCTGATAAACCCTACTATGTTGGCTTGGCTGATTTGTGTACCTTGGCTATGTGTAAGCCTTTTTAGTCCCTTATTCCTTGGGGAATCATGCTCAGCTTGGGTGTGGCTGTGTTGTTGAGAGATTGATGAGCATACTGGCCTATGGTTGGGTGGAACATTGCAACGACGTAGCTTGTTGCGGGACGAATTCTTGATAAGATAAGTATTCTTGTCTATTTTACTTCTGCAATCATATTTGATGTTTAATGAATGATGATGAACATGTTGAATTCCTGAATGAATATGTGTTTGCTTCCGCTGTGTATGTAAATTATTATGCATCTTAGCATGTTTTATGTTCAAGCATTTCAATTTTATGTATGTTCATGCTCATGGGGCTAGTTACCCAGAGGTTTTTGATGCGTTGGTAGCATCCTCTTTGCCTGTTAGAGGGTCGGGGACATTACATAATCTTCAATCAATTCTGTCATTAAACCTTTGATTAGAAAGAACCCAAATTCAGAGACTTTTATATCTATTCGCAGCCTACCTTTCAAAGTGATGAATCCAGGTGCTGAAACCATGCTTTCTTGACTATCAGGTGTCCAATTGCATTCCTCAATCTTCTCTGGCCACTATGATAACTCCAAACGATCACCTTTCAAAAGACCTAATTTTTCGACCTGTTTCAATATTTTAATTACACCCTGCTAACACTTCTCCATGAACTCATCTGCTCTACATGCACTTCATGGGTTACAACATTCAAGGTTCATTTGTCTCATTATGTTTAACCATCATTATTCCATCACTCTACAATAGACCATCGTGACTTGCCCTCATGATGATTTGCTTGACGTATTCACACTTGTCACAATGATCATTCTAGAGGAAACACGTGTCAAATCCATCAACCCAGTATGAATGACATCTCATGTGTGATAATTTCAAAAAATGATGATTTTTGAACTGCGCAATTTTCTTGTAGCGCATATGTGTAATTTTTCTAGGATTGCGCTACAAGAAAGTTTGCTTTAATGATTGTAAAAAATATAACTCATGATAATGGTTTAACCTTGGTTAAATAACCTTAATCAAGATTTTATGCTATTTTAAGACCTTTTAATTCATATAAACATTCTATAAGCCCTCTAACTATGAATTCTAATAAATCAAACCAAAATTTGAAAAGCAAAACTAAGAAATCATATAAACATGAAAATTAAAGGAAAAAGATTCAAACTATCCTAAGAAACAAATTTTTCTAGGAGAAAAGAATAAAACCAAGTTTCAAAACATAAACAAATGTATTAAAAAATGGAAATAAAAAATAGGCTCTAACATCTGGCTCTTGCTGTGGGATAAAGTCCTCCCTGTGAGGCTTCAAGAACCGGTAGACCAGTGCCTTATGTGCTGCTGCCTGCTAGCCTACAAAATTTCCATTGGGTCATGGAGTCTTTATTCTATTATTCACACTAGTATATACAATGAAATTCTAGTATCCATCTCAAAAACTATAAAAATGCTTGAGGAATCGTCCATTAATTGGATTAGACAATTACTCACCATCCAAAGTCTGTAGCACAAAAGTATTGTTTTCTAGAATCTTCGATTCTATGAAAGGACCAAACCAAAGGTTATCAAACTTTCCATGCTTTCCTTTCTACTCCTTTCTAGCATCCCACCTCAAGACCATATCTCCATTTGAAAAGGTATTCTCCTTGATTTTTCTGTCAAACCTTTCTTTGACCTTTGTCCTGTAAAGCTGAGCTTTTTCCTATACTATTTCACATTTCTGCTGTAACTCTATCAATGCATAAATTATTCTTTGCATATCACTAAATTATTCCTGACAATCTTGAAAAACTTTCATCACTGGAATACCCAGTTGGACAGGAAATACTACATCAATACCATATACTAATTGGAAAGGAGAAGTTCCAATTGCCTTTTTAACTATTATTTTGTCTACCCACAATGCATATATTAACATTAAATCCCATGATCGTTTATTCTGCTTCAATAACTTCCTGATACTTTGAATAATATTTTTATTATATGACTCAACTAACCCATTTCCCTGAGGATAATAAGGTGTTGAGTTTTTCAACATAATCACATTTGTTTCACAGAATACCACCATAGCCCTAAATTTAAAAGATTGAGCATTATCAGTCAATGATTTTCTAGGACATCCAAACCTGCTAAGAATATTTTCTTGAATAAACTCTATGATCACCTTACCTGTTGCATTTCTCATGGGAATGGCTTCTACCCATTTAGTAAAGAAATATGTAGCAGTCAAAATCCATTTATGCTGCCCTGAAGAGGAAGGATTTATCTCTCCTATGAAGTCCAAACCCCACTACTGAAATGGGGCATTTACTGCAATTGACTCTAATGGTAATGACAACAAATTTTGCTTACCGGCAAACTTTTGACAAGGGATACATGCTCTTACCTGCTGATATACATTCGAGAATAAGGAAGGCCAATAATATCCAGCTCTTAGAATTTTATAAGCTATTGCCTTCCAATACTTATGTCCCCCACAAGCCTCTTCATGTGATTCAGATATTACTTCTCCAATTTCAGGTTTATCCAAACATCTAAGTAGAACACCTCCTAGATCTTTCCAAAATAGTTGTTGTTCTATCAAACAATATTTAGTAGTTTTCAATTTTAATGACCTAGCATCTTTCTTGTATAGATGTTCTGGACATTGTAAATACAAAATAAAATGTACAATATCTGCATACCATGTGGATTTTGCATAGTGGTCCATAATCTTTTCTTTCTCCCGCTGTGCTTGAAATTCTTCCTCTGTTGGTTGTTCTGCCATGAGATGTAGACCTAAAGCTTGGCAATTTGAATCAGCTAACAATTTAGCCAAACCTTTTCCCTTTACTAGCTTTGTAGGTCTAATATCTACATCATATTCCATTATTTTTGCAATCCACTTCCCTCTTTTTCCCTCACTGTCAGGCTGAGTCAAAACATCCTTAATGGCAGCATTAGGAACATAAATTTTGGAAAACTTCAATGCTTTTACCAATGAGTAAGCCTGGTTCTCTAAAGTGTTGTATTTTAACTCTGAATCTCTGAGAGTCTTGCTGAAAAATGCAATTGGCTATTCAAGACCATCCTTATTCTTCTGTAATAAAATAGTAGCCAATGTATCTTCAGATGCAAAAGAAAAAGTTAAAAATTCCTTTGTAAAATAAGGACTTACTAATACTGGAGCTTCCGTAAGAGCCATCTTAATCTTTTCAAATGGTTTTTTTGCTTCCGCAATCCACTTGACCTCCTGATCTTTCTTCAACATAGCCGTAATCTGTTTGATGGTTTCAGCAAAATTTGGTATGAACCAACGCAAAAAAAATATTTTACCAATAAAAGATTGTACATCCTTCTTGCTCCTTGGTAAAATTATTTTCAGTATTGCTTTCACCCTTTCCGGATCAATCCTTATGCCATCAGCTGAAACTAAATGAGCCAATAACTTACCTTCTTGTACAGCAAAATGTGATTTCTTTGGATGGAGAGATAAACCATATTTTCTGCATTTCAGAAAAGTTTGTTTTTAGTGTTTTAGATTCTCATCATCTGATTGTGAAAATATTGTAATATCATCTAATTAAATCACTACAAACTTATCTCTTTCCCCTACAAAGGCTATGTCCATAGCTCTTTGAAAAGTAGCTCCAGCATTCATTAATCCAAAAGGCATTTTGTCGTACATGAAAGTACCCCAAGGAGTTGTAAAAGCTATTTTTCCTTTATCATCAGGGTGCATGGCAATTTGATTATATCCTAAAAAACCATCAACCATAGAAATTCTTTGTGCACTAAATACCTTCTGCAATATTTGTTCTATTTTTGGAAAAGGGTAATTATCCTTCAATGAATACCTATTCAGATTTTGAAAATCAACACACAGTCTGATTTCACCATTATTTTTTCTGATAAGAACTAAATTGGCTACCCATGAAGAATTTCTGAGGGGAACAATAATCTTAGCATCTAATAACTTTTTCACCTCCTTTTCTATAATAGGAAACCAAGCTGGATTTATCCTCCTTAATTTTTGTCTGAAAGGTTTAACATTTGGTTTTAAAGGCACTTTATGCTGTATAATTCCAGTATAATATGTCTTCAAATCTTCATATTACCAAGCAAAACATCAACATACTCTTTTAACAACTTGATGTACCTGTTTCTATGCTCTGTTGTGAGTGCTTTTGAAATCTTCACCATTCTAGGATGTTCAGGGGTGCCAATATTACAGTCCACTACATTTTCTTCTGAATACTATACAACTGGTTTTAAAGGTGTATCATCCTTTGAAAATATCCTCTCTAAAGGCACCAAACCCTTAGGAATGAAATTACTTTTAAGTTCAATAATATTGTGACCTGCAATTTCATTTTTTGCAATACCTTCAAACTCTTCAACCTCATCATCTTGTTCTTGATCAATTAAGGAATTGGAAAACTCACCTGTCATCTCTAAAAACCATTTTATTTCAATATCATCTTCAAAAACTTTCCATTGATTTACATTATCAGGAACAAAAGGTCTGTACCTAACCTCAATAGGATACTTTAGCTGTGTTGTTTTAGGAATCCTGAAATGTGTGGCTGCCAGGGAAAGAGAATCAGCAGTTTGGTTATGATCCCTAGGAATATAAGTGATATTAAAAGCCACAAAGTAATTTTCTATCATATCCCATACTTCATTACGGTACACTTTGATCAAATCTTGTTTTACTTGATAGTTGTTCCTCACTTGCTGAACAACCAACTCAGAGTCGCCATACATAGAAATCTGCTAAATTCCTAAATTTTTTGCAGCTTTCAAACCTAACAACAAAGCTTCATATTTTGCAATATTATTGGTGGTAATAAATTCCAATTTATACATTAACCTTACTACTTCACCACTAGGAGATATTAGAAGAACCCTTGCTCCAACACCCTCCTTGCATGACGTTCCATCAAAATACATCTGCCAAAGTTCATCTTCTTGTTCCCTAGTGTATTTGACCGGCTTTTCTTTTTCAACCTGTAATAAACCAGCAGTACCATTATCATCACTAAACTGCAACATACAAGTACCCAAATCCTTGTCAACAACATACAAGGGATGATTTGTAGGGTTCTTGTCATCAGTCACAATATAAGAAAATTGTAAATCTCTATATAACCTTTTGTTTTCTCCTCCAAATACAGGAATGGTGGCATATGCTAATTCCATTTGTAGAGTTCCTCCAACCTTATTGGCCCAATATCTAGAGAGGAGCAGTCCAAACTTAGGTGTAATGTCTGCTACTACCACATCCATAATGACACTCTTCATTGGTAGCTGAGCTAAACTAACCACCATACCTTCTATCACTCCTAAACATTTTACAGCTCATGAATCAAAAGCATACAAGTCATGGTAAGGTTTTGTTATGCTCAAACCTAAAGCCTCCATGACAGCTTTTGGCATTAGGTTATGATATGCTCCTAAATCCAAAAGGAAATTATGTATCATCTGCTCATGAATAGTTAGTGTGATGTAAAAACGAGGTGATGCACTTGCCTCATTTTCAGTTTTATCTGCCAATTCTAACCCAATAAAGATTTTAGGACTTTCCTCATGTAAATTCACTGTGTCAGAGGGAAGTTGACTGTTTGCTGAACCAATCATTTTCATAACTGAATTTTTGTAAGAAGGATTCTTCATCAACTCAGTGAAAGGCACATGGATCTTGATTTTTCCTAATTTGTTTTCAAGGTTGAAATTTTGCATACTTTTATTCACCTCTTCAACTTCAACATTCTTCTTTTGTTTATCCTGATTTTGTTTTTTCTCTAACACTGGATCAGACTGTTGTTTAGGAGGCAAAACTACCTTTTTCTTAGGATTTTGAACTACTTGCTTTGGACCTGATCTTAAATTTAAGGTTTTCTTTGGCTCAGTCTGATATATATCAGCAGTTACAGCAGCCACTTCAAGATTCAAATCATTTTATGTTTCAAACACATCTGCATCATAATACTCTAAGTTTAAAAAATATTCTTCAGTCAACTATTCTCCAAAATAATTCATATAGTGATCTGCATCCTCAAAGAACTCTTCCTCTTCAATTTATTCTTCATCAACTACATTATTCTGAAGTGGTGGTGGCACTTTTTGATCCTCGGTTTCCCTCCTTTCTCATTGTATATCATTGTTTCGTCTCTCTATGGGAATGAAATGAGGTACAAACTATCTTCTGAATTGGTTTGGATTATTAGGGTTTCTGTCTCCCTCTTGAACAGGTTTATTTGATTTTTTCTCTAATTCCAACTTGTTTAGTTTTTCTGTCACGATCTTTACTAACTTGGCCATCTCATCAATTTTACCTTCTACAGAGTGGGATGTTGAAACCCCTAGAGATGCCTCTTTCTTACCCTTCCTGTCATTTATCTGCTGAGCTCTATTTCCCTTCAGTTTATTAGAAGCTAATATATTAGACTCCAAATCTAGTGCTAACTCCTACATGTTAAGTAAAGTAACAGGTCTTATTTCTCTCAAGAGTAGGGAAAACTCATGATCAAAAGCATTGGTATAAGTGAGTTTTGCAGAAGTTTCTGAAGGTTTAATCTATGCAAGGATTCTGCCATACATTTTATTGAACCTCTTCGAAAAATCAGCTATGGTTTCATCCTTCTTTCTCCTAAGGGCTCCAAACTCAGTAATGTAATATGTGTGATCCTTGGTATCACCCCACTGTCTCATGAAAAGATCCTGAAGCTCTTCTATTATAGTAATAGAATTTGCAGGTAACTCTCTGAACCATTTTCTGACCTCTCCGTCAAGACTCTGTACGAACATCCTCATCCACACATCCTTTGCCTCAATATTCTTATTATCTGCATAGCTAAGAAATGCATCCCAATGCTCCTCAGCTATGGTTTCACCTTGTCCATTAAACCTAGGCAAGTATTTTTGGTAATCACCCCTAGGAAGTGCATTCAAAGGCTGAGGAAAAACTAAAGGTGCATACCTAGCTGCCACCATTCAGTCCATCATGTCTAATGGTTGATTTTGGGCTACCATCTTTAAGTTGACTGGTTTAGGTGATGGAAAGACTTGACTAGAACTTGGCTGAAACAGAGTTTTACCAACTTTAAGCTGAAATAAAGGGATTTTTCTAGGAGATATAGTCTTTTCCTTCTTGAAAGATTGAGGATCAATAAAAACTTGAAAATTACTAATAGGGATTGTAGGCTTCAATCAAGTTGAATCTTATTCTTCTCCCTTCAAAACAGAAAAAGGTGATGATATGCCTAGTTGTTCAGGGTTACATAGAGCTGGTGATGATTTAGACTTTCTAATTTTCCTAGTTGTTTTCAATATTTGTTCTGGGTCTGAGACACCCATTTGTAAAGGTGAACTAGGTCTACTTCTTGTTCCAACTCCCTTAGTAGCCACTGTGAAATACAGGTGAAAAGTAGTCTTTAAAATTTACTGGTTTAAGTTCACCTCTCAAAACCACTGAAATGATGAGTATCCCAGGGAAAATAGGTTTTCAACTTCATCCCTAGCAATGACGCCAAAGATTTTTGTGCCAGAAATTGTTCTCAGACTATGAAAGAACAAGCCAACACAATCTCAATAAATACAATTAAGTAAAATAGGTTTTTCTAGGGTTTTGGTTGTACAATTTGTAGACAAGAGGGAAGAAAATTCATAAGACCAAAGCAAATACTAAATCATGAGCACTTGAAGGACTGAGATGTATAACATATAAACTATAATCCAAACACAATAATCACAGTACTGAATTCCACCCACAGTTAACAATCATTTCATGTATAAAAACCTTAAACAGGAAATGAGTATACCAACTGAGTGATTAACACAAATCAGAAATGAAACTAGTCAATAGTCTAAAAAGGGCTTATAGTTGAATATATTTCATAATTCAGTCATAAAAAACACATAAGATTTTTTACACTTAGCTCATAAACCACAACCTGCTGGCCTCCCCTTGCAACAAAAATCAAACCCTTGGTCCTTTCCCAGACTTACATTTGTCTTGTTCCTTCAAAAGCAGTTACATAACTAAACCAAAAACTACTTTTAGGTCATCTATTGAATTGTTCAATATAAACTATCATTAAACAAAAATGAAATAACTTTTTCAAACTAACTAATAGCTGCTCTTCTTAAAGTAATTTTACAAGTCTTTTGTTGCCTCTGCTAAAAGAGCAATTCCCTCTAAAGCCTGGGCTTTCCTTCTGGCCTTCTGGTGATCTGATTCCAAAACTGTAACTCTTTTTGCCAGCTCCTCATTTTGCTGTGTCAACTCTTGAATATTTTGTTTTAATTCTGTAAACAGGCTCTTTGTCTGTCTCTTTCTTTTTAAAGCCTCTTTAGAAACTGAAATCAATTCCTAATAGTGACTATTTACTTCTTTCAAATCTTCTCTTAGTCTTTTATTTGCAGTCACTAATCCTTCATTGCTTTCATGCAGGTACTCAATTTGATTCTTGTATTGCTTGATACTCCTCTGCAAATTTTCAGTTTCAGAATCAATGCATTTTCCTTCTAACACTGGCTGCATTCCTTCAGGTATCCAAAGGATTTTTAGCTTCCTAAAAATTTCTTCATCTTCTTCCATATGCTCTGTCAAGGTCATTGTAATTTTTGAATACTCTTCAGCTTCAATACTGCACTTAGCTGATTTCTCATCCACCTCTCCTTTCTCTATACAACGGCTCTTTAAATCATTTTGATGTTGTTCTAGAATCATCTTCTCTCAAACCTCCATGAATATTTCTGATATCTTGGTATCAGTGAAAACTGGTTTATCTTTTGAAACTATTTGTTTTTTACCCTTCATAACCTTTTTGTTTTCATCTTCATTGTCTTCTAATTTCTCCTGAGATGATGAATCTTCAATTACTGTAATCTTCTTTTCAGCCAGTTTAGGGTTTAACAACTTCTTCATATTTAATCTGAGTTTGTTCTTTGGCATTGTCTTGGGCCTCCAAATTGCTCCAAACTCTCCTAACATTTTCAAAAATTTCCCTTGATGTGTAATTGAATCTAGTTCAACAACTTTCATTTTCTTCCTTCATGACATTATCTCTTCTTCAGCATGAGAATGTATATCTTGTTTGATATGAACCCTAGTTTCATTAGATAATGACCTTTCCTCTTCTTCAGAGAGTATTGTAATAGGAATTTGCTTCTGCTCTTTTACATCTTCCTCTACACCTTGATTCAATTCTACAGGTAAAGCATCTTCTTCAAGCTCAACTTCCTTCACTTCTGACTTTGAAACTTTGTTTTCTTCAACATTAATTTGTTGTTCAATTTCAATGTTTTCATCTTCTTGATTCAAATATTTTCCTAGTTCACCACTTTCTTCATTCTTGACTGTGACTTTCTTTTTAATTTTCTTGATCAAATTATAACCTTTATCTAACCGTCTCTTCTAAGACTGCTCTTTCTTCTTTGTTTGGAAACCAGACCAAAATAGGAAATATTCCCATGTCTTCTCTCTTTTCTGAAGTATAGTGCTTATGACTAGTTTTAAAAGCCCATGATGAAATATTGATTGTTTGTTGTGATCCTGATGTTCTTTCACCCTACCAGACATCTTCTGTAAACTTTTCAAGAAGAAGAATGGGAGATTCATTTTGGATTCATGACTGAGATGTTGAAGTAATCTAAAATGATACTTAAAAACAAAAGCAAATCTCCCTTCACAAGTGATATAGCTTTGTAGGATTTTTATAGGCTCTATCCATTTTGGTTTAAATTTTTGAATAGGTACTCCCTTTCCCCAATCTGCAACTACATCTGGAAGTAGATACCTCTGAGCATCAAAAGCGAAAGGCACTTTTTTAAACCAGTATTCACCCTCATCTAAAATCCATGTACCTTCTGCTAACAATTCCCTGGTCAGTTTAAACTTCAAAGTATCAAAAGACACCATATCCTTATCCAAACATTGAGTAAATTTATAAGAGACTTCTAAGTGATAACCTTCAATTATTTCAATAAACACTAACCACCCTACCTCTGAAAATAGTTTTCTACAATCTAGAAAAGTTTGAACCCATCTCATGTCTGAAGGTTCTGCTCTATTAGTTTTACTACTTCTTTTCATTTTAAACAATTGTCAAATAGCTTCTGTCAATAAAACAAACTCTGAATATCTTCAAGTCTTGACAATTTGACAGACAATGTTGTATTGGGAAACCTAAAACCCTTAACTGAACTCTCTCGTTTAAACTAATAAATGCCTTGATTCCATTGACAGAGAATTCATCATTTAGTATGAATTAGGTTTATATACTAATAATCTTCAATCAATTCCGTCATTAAACCTTTGATTAGAAAAAAAACCAAATTCATAGACTTTGATATCTATTCACAACCTACCTATCAAAGTGATGAATCCAGGTGCTGAAACCATGCTTTCTTGACTGTCAGGTGTCCAATTGCATTCCTCAATCTTCTATGGCCACTATAATAACTCCAAACGATCGCCTTTCAAAAGCCCTAATTTTTTGACTTGTTTCAATATTTTAATTACACCCTGCTAAAACTTCGCCATGAACTCATCTGCTCTATGTGCACTTCAGGGGATACGAGATTCAAGGTACATTTGTCTCATTATGTTTAACCATCGTTATTCCATCACTCTGCAACAAACCACCGTGACTCGCCCTCATGATGATTTGCTTGACATATTCACACCTGTCACAATGATCATTCTAGAGGAAACACGTATCAAATCCATCAACCCAGTATGAATGACATCTCATGTGTGAGAATTTCAAAAAATATGAACAAAAAATGATGATTTTTGAACTGTGCAATTTTCTTGTAGCACATATGTGTAATTTTTCCAGGCTTGCGCTACAAGAAAGTTTGCTTTAATGATTTTCAAAAATATAACTCATGATAATGGTTTAACCTTGGTTAAAGAACCTTAATCAAGATTTTATGCTATTTTTTAAGACCTTTTAATTCATATAAACATTATATAAGCCCTCTAACTATGAATTCTAATAAATCACACCAAAATATGAAAAGTAAAACTAAGAAATCATATAAACATGAAAATTAAAGGAAAAAGATTCAAACTATCCTAAGAAACAAAATTTTCTAGGAGAAAAGAATAAAACCAAGTTTCAAAACATAAACAAATGTATTAAAAAATGGAAAACAAAAACAGGCTCTAACAGGAGGAGTGTATACATGCAAGGGATAATAGACGAAATGAAGACATCTCAGCAAAGACGTCATAATATTTGAAGAAAGTGATGAAGGAAACTAGTAAGGGTTTCTGAGAGAAAGCAAAGTGTGGCCAAGGACCTAGTATTTCAACTAAGGATTGAAGCACAAGAGGACAATTATGTTCTCATGCAGATGAGTTGTGGGAGAAATCCTAGAAGGAGCATAGAGAAGTGCTCAGGAGGGTTCTAGAAAGAGGACAAGCACTTGCCAAAAGACCAAGCACAGAGGAGGTTTGGTGAGGTGAGGTGTAGCAGGGAGAACTATTACTGCAAAGGGTAGTACCACTCATAAAGAGTGAAATAAAACTCAATAAGATGACTAATGAGGGTCATAGAATAGGTTTAGGAGGAATCCAGAAAGGGAGGAAAGAAAATGCCAAGGCAAATGGCATATGTAAGCAGTTGAGTGATGAAGAGTATGAGAGAGAGAAGGCTGAGATAAAAGTCCGTCTGGAAGTAATGATGGAGCTGTTATAGAAGGATGAGGAAGACCAGAGATGTGGTTTTCTTGTGAAAATAAATTTGAAGTGGCATAATCTACAAAGGAGAAGAGAGTAACTGATGAATGATCAGTATGAAGAAGAGATAGTCAAGGTAAGAGAGTGTCTGAGGAAAGTCTTGAAGACTGAAGCTTCAAGTGATACCAAGAGGTCTCAATGTTTTAAATCTGATATTTTGTGTCTGCTTGCACGTACAAAGAATGAGGAAAGACAATTTGCTAATATTGTCATAAAGGATGAAGAGAGAGGACAAAATCTGAATTATGTTTAGGAAGAAAATGAGACAACTGAGTCTCATGTACATGGACATGCATGGCTAAGTGAAGGCATTTGTTTCCATCCTACTTTGAAAGCTGAAAACAAGGAAGACTTGGCATACAATGATGGCCAAGAATTGAAAGAGACAAAGGAGGATATCAAGCATTCAGATGTTATGCTTGGGGAGACTGAAAAGAAGGTTATTGAGGATTTTCTGAGTCTTATAGAAGACTTGGAAAAACCAGAGAAAGATTTGGTGATTGAGTCATCAAATAATACCATTGGGTCTTATGCGTTTAATGCTAACAATTTGAATGCGTTTGCAAATATTGCAGAAGACAATCCATCTGTTGGAGTTGTCTTAAGTGAAGTTGAAAGTTTCCAGGCAAGGAATAATGGTGAGGAAGATGTAAAGCATGAAGATACAGCGCTTGAAGAGGCTGACAGGGAGATGTTATTGTTGGAGAACCTATTAGATAAATCCGATTCAAATTTTGAATGGAAACCTCAGGAAAACAAGCTATGTTTTAATAGTTTTGATGAAGATATGAAGTACCTTGAGGGATGCATAGGAAAAGATGAAAGTGTGAAAGATTTAGCCAGTCTAGATGGACAAATGGAATTGTTTTCAAGAAATGATCAGGGAAAAGATGAGTTATTGCATTAGAAATAGTTCATATATTCCTTATTTAAAGAAGAAAGAGTTCAAAGTGGAGGATGTGTCTTGAGTGAGGATGAGACAACCATGCCTCGTGTCAGGGAACTTGTTATTGGTGAGAACAGGGAGAAGTTAGCTTTCTTAAGTGGCCAAAAGGGGACTTTAGGAAAGATATATAAAGTTGTCACAGAGATGGGAAATCATAATTCTATTCTAATAAAGAATGAAACAGAAGTGTTACAGAGAAATTGCACTTGTGACAAAGAAGAAGATAACAATGAGGATGAAGGTGAGGCAAATATGTCTCATGATAAAGAAAAAATAGTCTTAGAATTGAAGGAGGATGAAGAGAATACCAGAATTAGTCAAGGAGCTGAAGGAAAGTTATTGGATGTTGTCAAGAAAGAGGAAGAAATATATGTTGGGATTGATGAGTGGCATAGTGATGATGTATTTGAGAAAGATCAAGTAGAAAATGAGTTGTTGAAATGTTTGTTGGAAGCATCTGAGTATGAGAAAGGGATTGCAGGTAATTATAGAAGAATGTTTCAATTTTTGGTTGAGACAAAAGCAAATACTAGTTTACTAAACTATGTTATGTTTTCTAGTGAACAGAGAAGTGTGAGTGAATATGTTATTGCAATCAGTGCATTGGAAAACAATTTAATTTTTGAAAGTATATTTGAAGCTAAGAATGATGAATAGAGATTTGGGACTTCCATAAGAACAAAAAATCAGAATTCTATTCTAATAGAGATGGATAAAATGGTATCACAAAGAATTATGTTCAGTGACAAGGAAGAAGGAAATCCTAAGGAAGAAGGGGAGGCTACTGTGTCTCCAATTGGAGATGAAACAGTCTTAGTGACTGAGGAAGACTAAATTGATTGATAGGAATAGTCAAAGACTTGAAGGGAAATTACTGAATATTTTCAAGACAGAGGCAGAGAAGAGTTTTGATGACACATAAATGCAGCATACTGAAGAAGTACTTGAAGGAAATCAAATAGTAAATGAATGGCTGAAATGCTTGCTTTAAGCATTTCAACAAGAGGAAGAATTTTTAGTTAATAAAGGAGAAGTGTCTCATGTTGTAAGAGAGATAGGAGCAGATACTGGTTCACACCTCTATAATGTGTTAACTAGTATGCAGAAAGGACTAGTTGGATATGTTGCTGCAATCAAAAAATTGGAGAACAATTCACTTTTTGAAACTAAATTTGCGGGTAGATAACATGAGAAGGATATTGCAGAGGGAAATATCTTCAAAGGTATTCAGAAAGTTTCGGTGGTAGTAATGTCCAAGACAACATCTACAACAATCTCAAGAGTTGTAACAGAAATAAAATCAAGGAAGGTTGAAGAAGGTAACTAGCAACTTGAAGATGAAAGTACAGAGTTAGAGCAAAGAAAATATCTCAAGCAATTTGATAAAGCTGAGACAAACAGAATTAGATCCAAAGGTTTTGAGAAAGACAATAGTAAATCTGTTGTAGATAAGTGGAGAAGATAGTTTGATGTTTTAAATATATCTTGTAATACATGTAGTAGTAAAGAATGGAGAGAGGATATTTATTTCCTCACAAGTGAAGGAAGAAGGCAGTTGCAAGGTGAAATGACAAGAGTTATTTTCAGCAGGGAGCAGAGCTGCAGAGTGAGACAGATGAATTGCAAAAATTGATGAAAATTCCAAAGAAAAGCTACAACAGGGTAAAGGATGCAGACCACTGTAAAGTTGAATGGAGAGTGAATAATGATGAAGGTAAAGACAGTGGGGTACTACGACATAAGGTTTGGAATCCTGGGAGGCTACAACCACAAAACAATGAAGATAGTGAAGCTTATGGATAGTAGCAAACAAAAGTTTGGGATCCAGGAAGATGTGGATTAAAGATGCATAATGAGGATATCATGTCTTTTTCTACTTTGGGAGTTTGATGCAGCAGCATTAGATCTCAAGACCAACTACTAAGTTTTTGAGAAGACCTTAAGCTCTAGACCCTTTCCCAAGGAGGGGTCAGTTGTAGAGACATTGTAAATTTCATGTAAAGTATTTTATTTTCCTAGAAAGTCTAGATAGGAAAAAATATCTAATCTGATAGGTGTCAGTAAAGGATGATTCATAGTTTGTTAGAAGCGATAGGAGTGATGGAAGATCGTGACTCCCTGCATGGAGATCAAGCTGCAGTCTATTTATTTTGGATAGGGATGTTTCATCATGCGTTGTAGTGGTTTGTTTTAGGTTACAGGACCACTCGATGGAGGTAACAGTTTAGGTTAAATAGGAAGATTAGAGAAGTAGAGGGTGTTATGTTATTTAGTTCTATTCTTCAAGGTTAGAATCCAAATTTTCCAAAGGGAAGGTCAGACCTGCGTCTAGCTTCCACTTGTAAATATTTTGGAAAGACTGAAGAGGGAGAATCGAGCTATATGTTTGTTCTATTGCTTAATAGAAGGATTAACTGTGTTTTTAGTGTTGCTAGCCTATATGCACGTGTGGTTTTGAATTGTGTGTTCTTGCAGAGCCGACTTCAGCTGTAACATCCTCGCCCTTCATACCGACGATGGAGAGGACACGACCATCAAACTAACTGTCAAACTGGAAAAATAGCCCCATGAACATAAAGACATGAACATGCATTGGATTATCAACAAGTACAAAAATATAAAACCTACAACGATATAATGAAAACAGTCATCCATGCAAGCATTCATAATATTATACACATATTCATTAATGTACAACAGAAACAAAAGCATTCCCTCAAGCATTCTTCATGTTAATAATAATTCCTAAGCAAAAAAAATTGCAGATATAAAATGGACAAGAGTACTTATCTTTAAAGAAGTTGGCATGCAACTGGCTACGCCACTGTAACGTCCCTGCCCTTCATACCAATGATGGAGAGGATGAGACCATCAGATTAACTATCAAACATGAAAAATAGCCCCATGACCATAAAGACATGAACATGCATTGGATTATCAACAAGTACATAAATATAAAACCTGCAACTATATTGCGGAAGCAATCATCCATGCAAGCATTCATATGATTATACACATATTCATTAATGTACAACAAAAACAAAAGCATTCCCTCAAGCATTCTTCATGTTCATAATAATTCATAAGAAAATACAATTTTAGATATAAAATGGACAAGAGTACTTATCTTTGAAGAAGTTGGCCCACAACTAGCTACGTCGCTGCAACGTTCCACCCAACCATAAGCCAGTGTGCTCATTAATCTCTCAGCAACACTACCACCCTCGAGCTGGGCATGATTCCACAAGGATCTAGGCGAAAAAAAAGCTCACACATAGCCCAAATCAAGAATCCACAGTCAAGCCAACACATAGTTGGGTTTCATAGACTTACACAGGCATATAGCCCAAATTTTATACCAGTCAAAGCCAAGCTATCCTTGAAGTTGGGTTTGGTAATATTCTAAGGCAGTAGATAGGAAGAACTTATTATAGTATTGTGAGCTCCTCCACAGAGCTAAGGACACCTTCACAAGATTTATCTATCCTGGAAACCACATGGTATACACACCCAACACAAGGAAGTGTCCCCTTCTCTACTCCCCAGTCCCTCAGGCTACCCCTTCCTTTCTAGTGCTGTTCAGAATGTGCAAAGAAGGTTCACCAACCGCTCTTATCTCATTGTTGGGTTCCACACTATGTTTATCAAGCACATTCTATGTCTCTTCCACTCCTAATCTTGCATACAGTTCAGAACAAAACAATAGAGGCATACATATCAATTTCCAGGTTATGGAATTACAGGAAAACATACTGGGGAACCCAAAATCAGAATTCCAACTAAGGGAAAACAACCCCCTAACAACAATTCAATTTCCCAAGTTCGTTTATGGCCCTAACATGGCCAAAACAAACTCAACAGTACTCAGAATTCATGGGGCTTCCATCCCATTCGCTGTACAACCACAACAACGAATTTCCTCACTAACAGTCAACACAAAAACCCCAGCAGAGATCCCGACCGCTGGATAATCACAAAATACATCCTAGCCATGGAGACACAACACATGAAAATCACCAAAAACATGACCAAGGAACACACATAGGATCCAAAGACGTCAGTAAGAGAGGAGTGTGGATGCCTGAAGTCATCACACACTCACAACAACAAAATCATGGGGAAATGAGAGCTCCTCGAGCTTCCTCCTGCGTGAGAAGAAAATCCCCTGCCTTGCATGCATGAGGAAAATTGTTGCCTCTTGCCTAAGAAAATGCGAATGAATTCCCATGAGCTTCCTTTTTCCCCAAAATTCATGAGAGAGACCCACATGCATGAGGGATGGGTAATCAATCCCCGACATGTGCTCTTACTTGCCCAAGAAGAAAAGAAAACGTTTTTGGGTGACTGGGAAGAAAAGACAAAAAGGGTAGATGAACCATTTTATGGGTTTTACCCCTTAGACATGGATTGTTCCATAGGCTCAAGGGTTTAATTCATTCCCCTCCCCATTCCTTGTGAAATCATGCCCCCATCTCTTTAATGTTGTGGCGCGTAGCTGGTCGTGGTATTTTTATTAATTAGCATTTTACATGATCTCTCAAATAATACTGTGCCTGGCTAGCACATAACATTTGGCATCGATTTTCATTAGAAAAATATAAACCACTAAACCCATGGTGGGGCCTTTTCCTTGAGCTCCATGCCATGATTTAATACAATATTTACATCATATGCAATTCAATACCATGGGGTCAAAACTGGGGTGTTACATCGACATTTCTCTGAACATCTGCGTATTTCTTTGAATTTGTTGATTCAAGTGTTAAGTTTATACTTGAATAGATGAAATAAATCATAGATGCATGGATAGGAGTGTTAGACTAATTGATCTTAAATATTGCAAGTTGTATTGATCGATTCCATGATCAATCGACGTAGCACACAAATTTTCTGCATTAACAAGTTTTGCAAAGAATGAACGATGGAGATTGAGTCCGCAGATGAAGATCTGATGTTCTAGGAGAGATACTCAATGGAATTTGCGAGGGAAATAATGGATCCAAAAATATCTGTGAGATCCGCAGCAAAAATTAGATCGGCAGTCATGGAGGAGGCTGCAAAGATCTAATGGTTGGGAAAATTGCGGAAAGAAAGTTGTGGGAGGAAAGTTGCTGGGGAGCAACTTTGGAAATTTGGTTGCACATCTCGCAACCCACTTGTAGAAATCCTATTGCAGAAATAGAGTTGTGGAAACCGCATTGTGAAAAGGAGGTTGTGGAAACAGTGTGGCAAGAAGGCCTATTACGGAGAGGCTTTGTTGCGAAAATCCTTGTTGCGGAAGCCGAATTGTGGGGAGGAAATTTTGGCGCATAATTTGGCTAAGGGATAAATTTGGCAGCCCTGCTATGTGTAGGAGCCACCAGATCCTGGAAGTGTTGGTTGGGTTGGCTGTGGTTGATCCCGCTTGCACCATATCTTTTTTGGGCCTTGGAGACTAAATCATATGAAAAATGGCACTTTAGGGTCTTATTCCATTTCGTTCAAACTCTCTAAACGTGAATAGACTTATCTCATGATAAGCTACAATGAGTGTTTTTTACCCTCTTTGAACTCATAAAAATGAAAAAGAGGCACCCATTAATCATTATGGGGAAAGTAAGGGAAGGGAACTATATTTCATTTGCAATAATGGCAGTTTTTAGTCACCTTTGAACATCGCATTTGTCTACATTGTATTCATTCAATTGGGTATTTAGCTTGCTTCCAAGTCGATCCACTTTCATGAGTCATGATAATCCTTTGATTTTTTCAAATAATGCATTGTTCATCGTCTCATTATGTCTTGGTATCCGTCTCCTTGAGTCAATGCTTCCAAGTCTTCGGTCGTGTCGCCCTATGTTCAAAGAAAAATAATGTTGAAAGTTTGCATATGCAATCAGAACTACCTTTGTGTCAATTACCTTTGAGTTAGTACTATGGCTAATTCATATTCAATTTCTAGAACTTTTTTGTGAGTTTCATGTCATTGATGTGGGATTCATCATGGCCCTCCTTTGACGAGATTATTCCTGTCAACTTCAACTCATCATCCAAGAATTGGTGTTAGAAACAAATCAGTACCTTGAGATCTGTATACATCAATGACATATTTTCTCGCTTTCGACAATAGGTTTTCATCATTGAACTTTGATAGAAATATTCAACTGAATGTTCAACATAAAATCATCTATTCACATTTGGAGGAATGTACTCGAGTACCTTGGGAATCATCGACATCAATGGTGATCTCCCTCGCACTTGTTAACGGTTCTCATTGTTGACCGATAATCAAGTGGTTTCTACCATGTTTGACACCAAGAGATGTAATCACATGGATAAAATCATACTTTGTTGATGATGAGAGAAATACCCTGGGTATCCGTTAAGTGCTCATTGCTTTCCCCAGGTTGTGATGGAGTATTTGTATGAGTCCTAGCATGGATCCACATTTGTATGGTCATGTTTGTGCTCAAATTTTTGTCTATATGACATAGATATACATTATATGTCTGGTAGCTATGTCTAAGTTTGAGTCTTCTTTGCATGGATCTACGATGTATTCTAGTATCCATTATTCTTTGACGTAATGTCACATGGATCTACAATGTATTGGTCAGCAGCCATGTTGAGAGTCATATGGACATGAATCTAAGTGTTGATGTACTATAGGATAAGCTTGGTTGTTGAATATCTCTGATCAGTGGAATATTTCCTTGAAGTGATAAATTGATTTTTCTATTAGGATTATTAATCCTCCCTTGGTCTAATGTCTATTAGATTAATTTAGCCTAACTTAGGAACCTTAATTAATTATTTGGGTCCACTAGTACAATTGGGTCCACTTGGCCTAATGGGGCCACATTTACTAGTCACTAGAGTGTGGGGAACATTGCTAAAGGTTAAATACCACTTACTACATGTGCATGCATCAGTTTGGGAACTTCCTAGACCAATCCATACATTTTAGGAGGCACTAGGAGTCCCGACACCAACCTACATCAGTTAGTTGGAATTAGTACTAGTTAGTCTTAGTTAGCCCCCAGTTAATTTCAGTTAGTTCACAATCAGTTATCTAGCACTAGCTCTGCATGGATAATGCATAAATGCATGTGTAGTAGGCACCTTTTCCCACCTATCAGACTTAGTTGCACTAACATAACTAGTTGTCACTGATTGATTGAGTTGGTTGGACATCTGGGAGTTGATTTATTGGACTTTGATATTGATTGAGACACCATGAGTTATATGGTCAGTTAGATACTATCATATCTAGTGGATAGATTCAAATCCATCCCTAATTTATTTGAATTGTTTTCCTATGTAAACTATTGTAACACAAGATATTATTATTGTGAATGATACTGTAAATTCATGAGCAATACTCATTTGTTTCCTCTATGGTTTGTTTTGTTCAATTTGTATCTTCATTCTCCACTTACTACAATTATAATTCTGAACTATCTGCTTGAATATATAAATGGAATCCAAATTATAGTATGGTATCAAAGCCTTCTCAGGCAGGTTTCATGATTTTTTCTCCCCATTGAACATTAGAAGTAGTTGGGTTTCCATAGAAGCCCCCTATGATGATTTTCTAGCTCTAGATTTATTCAGAGTAGCGGAGAGGGCATGATGGACCTTGAAAACATGTTCATGTCGAGAGGAAAATCATGATTCTAATAGTTCAAATGTTTTAGTGTGTTTTGCAGTAATAATTGACAGGTGTTATGTCACTCGTGTGAAGTTTTGTAGTCTTTCAGTCAGAGCAATTATGATCTCTCAATCTCCTATACTTCAGATTCTTACAACTTCCAATTATATTTATTGGAGGGTGGATATGCAGCTAGCCTTGTGCCATCATGGCTACCTCAAAATAATACAAGGAAGCGAGGCAGATCCTCATCAGCCAGTTGAAAAGAACAAGTTTATGAACTGTTGTGATGAAGCATTCAGGTACTAATGCACTCATATATCCAGATATCTCCTCTTCCACCTAGAAGGCTTGACGACTCCCAGAGAATGCTCAAAGAAGCTTGATATCTTGTTTAACAAATAAGATGAGATTCGGGGACACATTCTGTAGAATTAGTTGGTATCTTTACATCCCAACAATTTTGAGACTATTGAACGATTCTTTACTAAATTGAAGTCTCTTGCACTTCAATGCAAATAGTGTGGAATAGAACAGAAGGATGAGAAAAATTTCCTTTCCATACTCAGTAAACTAGGCCCTGAGTATTCTATATTTGTTTATATATTTCATTCCAAGTGGGATGGCTTCCTCGATTGGAAAATTCCTTCATTAGATTATTTTTCCGAGTCCTTAATCAAGGAGAAGACAAGTTGATTCGAATGGGAGTCATCAAGACCTACAAATATCAGGATCTCCTAGTTACTGACTCTTCCCAAGTGCAAGAAAAGGGGAAATCAAAGAAGAAGGAGCCAAAAGCAGCTGATTCAAACCCTAAATAGAATCAACAAACTTTTGAAGGGGCCTCTGGCTCTAAGAAAAATAAGTTTGAAAAGAATTTATGTCCCTATTGTGAAAAGGGATACCATCTTGAAGGTCATTATATGAGGAAGAAATTGGATGAAATGACAGCTCTTCTCAAGTAGCATAACATTGCTCCCCCAAGAGCAAAGAAGCCTGATGAAGAACCACATACAGAAGATGATGAAAGGTGCCATGCTTTGAAAGTAAGCATTACACAGTCTAAAACATGCATAATTGATTCTGGAGCTTCCAATCACATGGTTTCTTCCAAATAATCCTTCTCTAACCTCTCACTATCAAAGGGGCCTAACATTCACATGGGAGATGATTCCCAGATTCCAGTAGAAGGAAGGGGCTCAATCAGAGAAAATCATGGTGAGTTCAAGAATGTATTGTATGTGCCCTCCCTTGCTGCTAACATGTTGTTTGTTTATCAGATGAATCATATAGGCTCTCCCAAGAGAGTTACATTTGATTCAGAAATAGTTGAGATCACAGAAAAAGCCACTGGTCAGCTCATAGAAAAAGGTATTGCAAATCAGTCTACTAAATATTATGAGTTCTCACATTTCTTACCTGTCTCTCCTCCTACAACTTTATTTTCTCATGCTAACAGCACCAGCAATATTTGGCATGAGATATTCGGCCATATCAATTTCAAATATCTGCAGCAACTCCACAATGATAAAATGGTTGAAGGTTTTCCCTCCATCCAAACTTCCAATGGAGTATGTGTTGGTTTCTTGGTAGGTATGCATCCAGAAAAGAAGTATGATGTTGGGAAGGCACATAGAGTTTCCTCTATACTTGACTTGATACATAGTTATGTAGTGGGACCTATGCCCACAAACTCCATTAATGGTTGTAGGTACTTCCTCACCTTTATTGATGATTTTTCTAGGTACTGCTGGATCTACTTCATGAAACAAAAACCATAATTTTTTGAGACTTTTAAAGTTTTTAAGGATATGGTTGAGAACAGTTTCAATAAGAAGATCAAGTCAATAAGATCTGATAAAGGAGGAGAGTACATTAAAGGATATTTCCAGATTTTATGTGAATCAGTGGGTATTTGAATGGAACACTCAGTTCCATACACACCATAGTAGAATGGTGTGGCTGAGAGGAAGAATAGATCACTAAAAGAGATGGAAACATGTCTTCTCCATGCCAAACATCTACCTCCTTCTCTTTAGGCTAAAGCAGTAAACTATGCTTCGTATTTACATAATAGGGTTCCCCACAAGTCAATGGTTGGGGTCACTCCATTCAAAGCACTGCATGGGTATAAGCCCAATGTCTCTCATCTGAGAGTTTTTGGTTCCAAAGCTTGGGACAAAATACCACTTGACAAGAGGAAGGCCTTCCAAGCCCAAAGTAGCAAATGCATTCTGTTGGGATATGTAGAAGATGCAAAAGCTTACAAACTGATGGAGGTTGCGACCAGGATATGCTTCATTGAAAGAAGTGTCCAGTTCAAATAAGTTCAGTTGTATGACACACCTCTAGCATCAGGGGAAGGTATAACTATTTCTCCACCTATTTTTGATGATGATGATGATGTGCTACATGTTTTAGATTCAGATGAAGAAGATCACATTCAACATGATCATGTTATTGAGACTGAATCTCAAGAGATTCTAGATCCAGATCTAGTACCCATTCCTAATTAGAATCCTAAGCCCAGATGGGCTCAAAAGATTCTTGATGCAGTTGGAAGTGGTGCTGGAGATCCAGAAGACAGAAGAAGAAGAAGAAGGTCTTAGTATCAGAATGAGCATGCTGTACTATTCCTCATAGATTCACTCTCTACAGTATGGTGCAACAAAGTTTCAAGTCGATGCTACTTGATGATGACGAATGATCAACTACATGGCCCACAGAAGCAGAAACTTGATCATTCCCTACCTTCACCATCCAAAAAAGACAAATAGAGTCATCAATTCTGAAGTACATTAAGAGTTTCACTGATGGACCATGATGCTGCATAGAGCTGCGAATTTGCAGCAGTGTTTTTTCTCAAGTTATTTTTCTAAGGAGGAAGCTTCTTTCTTCTAAATATAGCTCGAAGTTTGCTATTTCCTGCTTATTTTGAGGGGTGGGTTTCCCATGAGGTTTTCCCCTATTACCTCAGTTGTATTAAGAAACATTGTTTACTATATTTTAGATTGTATTTGGGTGACCTATGGTCTTGTTACCAGGGTCCACAGTTGTCCAAGTTAGGATTCATGGGGGGTTTTAGGACTATTAATCCTCCCTTGGTCAAATGTCTATTAGATTAATTTATCCTAACTTAGGAACCTTAATTAATTATTTGGGTCCACTAGTAGAATTGGGTCCACTTGGCCTAATGGGGCCACATGTGCCAGTCACTAGAGTGTGGGGAACACTGCTAGAGGTTAACTGCCACTTACTACATGTGCATGCATCGGTTTGGTTGCCTCCTAGACCAATCCCTACATTTTAGGAGCCACTGGGAGTCCTGAAACCAACCTACATCAGTTAGTTGGAGTTAGGACTAGTTAGTATTAGTTAGCCCCCAGTTACTTTCTGTTAGTTCACAATCAATTAGCTAGCACTAGCTATGCATGGGTAATGCATGGATGCATGTGAAGTAGGTGCCTTTTCCAACCTACCACACTCAGTTGCACTGAGTTAACTAGTTGTCACTGATTGATTGAGTTAGTTAGACATCTGGGAGTTGATCTGTTGGACTTCGATATTGATTGAGACACCATGAGTTATATGCTCAATTAGATACAGTCACATCTAGTGGATAGATTCGAATCCATCCCTAATTGTTTCTAATTATTTTCCTATGTAAACTATTATAACACCAGATATTATTATTGTGAATGCTACTGTAAAATCCTGAGCAATACTCATGTTTCCTATGTAGTTTGTTTTGTTTAGTTTGTATCTTCATTCTCCATTTACTGCAATCATAATTCTGAACTATCTGCTTGAAATCTAAATGGAATTCAAATTATAATACTTTCAAATCTTTCACCTATCCTATCCCTATTGCCTCATGATTTGGGGGGGATTCGGTTACACACATTTCTTTTCATCATCATGTAATGAGATCCAAGTATCAGTATTTTCCTCAAATCCTCGAGTTGTGGAGTAAAAAATGGACCATGATTAGTGATTTTACACCTTTTTCCATCACCGCACTTTCCCTATGGTCAAGGTGTGGTACCTCTATGTGTAACGCCTTTTTGTTGTGAGCATTAAGCGGTGTTGCTACCACTTACCTTCATGCAATGACCAATTCTCCCTTGGTAACGCTCTGTCCCCGTGGACAAAGAGTGGTGCTCGAGTTTTGAAAGGAAAAAAGAGAAGCTTTGAGAGGCTTCTTGAAGCTTGACTTCATGGATCCTCATCGCTAAGCTTTAGGACCACCTGGGCTCGAGATCCATCCTTATAGGATCGTCCCTCCACATCACCCATGAGATCCTCAACTTAATCTATCCTCTCATGGATTTAAATACTAACTCACCTCCCATGGGTAAAGGGAGGAATATGATGTTACTGCAGCAAAACTCTGGCCAAATATAGCCAAGATTAAGTGAGCAAGTGGTAGACAAGTTTGAATCTTTTGAGGCAAGGTTTACTTGAGAAGGGACTTCTCAACATGAAGGATTTGGTTGTAATTTCTCTCTCTATTTCATTTATGCAAATAAAGGTTCATTTACCATGAATGTTATTGTGTTTGAATCACTACTTTCATTGTTCAATTCCTTAGTCGTCAACATAATATCATAGATTGAACTTGTTACTCTAATCTAGTGGGTGTGCTTTGGTGTGTGTCTTGTAGGACTATCTGTAGATATCAAACACTCCAAATACCAACCTATTATAACTTGTGAGGGGTAAAAGAGTTCATTCAATACATCTATTTAATCTTAGGGAAAATATTTTTGTTTGTTGTGACTCTTTTGTTATAGCTTTGATTTTTTCAAGGTAGGGAAACAACTTTTGTCTGCAGAAGCTGAGTATTTCCATTAACATGCATATTCTACCATTTATTTTGATAAAGTGGACTAAAAAAATCCTACTCCATCTTCTCCTCTAGGAGATCCATCAACCTTAGAAGTGTGACATTATACTCCAGACATTATTCTCCTGGTATAGAAATGAATAATGCATAGCATGCCCAAAATATGCATAGTAGAACAAAAAAATAGACAATCCAATTGAAATACCTAAAGGTAAACATGCAATATTCTCTGCACTTTCAACAACAACTACCAGCATCAAGAACTCATGTGTTAAAGATATATATAAGCATGTAGACTATTTGACATACATGCATGCTACACAGATCTCTAATCAGGGAATTATAACATGTTTCCCAAATTCAAATTCAAACTCTTCTTTGGCGCTTTCCAAGGATTCCCTTAAAGATTTACCTAGCAGTAAAAAAATATATGGATGCATAATATAGTGCCATTAGGAATTGTGATGTTGAGATCAGTTATCTCATGGTCATGGTCAAGGATAACATCCTTCTCAGGAAACATATTCTGGGAAAAGGAAAGCATATCATTATATCCATTAGGCTTTTTTTTAACAGTAATTGAACATATTATCAGAGTTTCAACAAGCAACATATGGTAAGTTAGAAAAGACAAATTCCTTATTACAACATCTAATAGATGCAAAAACAATCATTCATGGAGTAACATGTTAACATAATAACATGGAAAATGCAGCATGCTCCTTCTGCAAGCATATCCTTTCATCATCTTTATTTAAGAGATTAATTGCTTTCAAGGAATCACTTTGACCTGCATCATTCTTGTTTTTATAAGAACTATTA
The DNA here is from genome assembly GCA_001517045.1 of Pseudotsuga menziesii. Taxonomy (NCBI): domain Eukaryota; kingdom Viridiplantae; phylum Streptophyta; class Pinopsida; order Pinales; family Pinaceae; genus Pseudotsuga; species Pseudotsuga menziesii. The sequence goes on along the minus strand of LPNX010507043.1, from coordinate 550,096 downwards.
GGACAACAATCTTATCAACTGTCCATCCTTAGTATTTTCATAGCACATATGTAAGGAACTATATCAATTGGTTCATTACCTAATTCCACATTTTTAATTTCATCAAAGCCTTCAATCATTTCATTCTTAACCCCATTCATCATATAAGACTCATTTCCTGTGCCATTTAAATACCAACTTTAACCTGGATGTGTATAATTTGTATTATGAAGTTTTGCCATAAAATATTCCATTTCTAGAGAGAATGTTGGATCATATAAGAGGTTGTTGTGACAGAAACATATTATAAGGTCTCGAGGTAGTGTGTAGTCCAAGCTAGTTTGAATGGGTTGTGAAAGTACTTGGAAATTTTGTTGCTAAAATAACATCTTCGGAGATCTTGTAAGTGCTCCAAGGAACTCAATTGATTAGCATCCTGTGGAATTGAAGAAATATTTAGGAATGAAGCTCAACCAAAACCTTATGTTATCCAGTAATCTAAAACAAGCTCCTAAAACTTTTATATACAAAAAAATATCTACATACAACATTTCATAATACTGAGATCTACCCATCCTACATAATTTGCAAAGCAACCAATGAACCTTGACAATATTCAAATAATTACTTTAGTAAGGAAAAAAATAAGCCCACATAGAAAGGAATAGTTATAATCTTGATGCATATGTCAATTGGAAAAAAAAAAATCCTAATGCATTATATAAATAGTGTTGATAATTGCATATATCAAGCCAAAAATAATAAAATAAAAAGATACATCTGCATCCAAAAGAAGTAATGAAATAAGTGATAAAACTAGTGTCAATCCATTTTAACCCTATATCTAGTAAGCATAGAGAGGGACCAAAAATAAATTGAGGAACACAGCTTAAGCACAAAGAGGGATAAAAATAAATCGAGGAACAAACATACCAATGCTCCCAGTTAATTAGTGCTTAATAAATCAGGAGTTAGTGACTGCTTTTAATGATCAAGGTGGAGATGGATGGTGTATTTTATTATTGTATTTTTGTATTACTATTATAGTTGTTCTTCCTTTTTTCATTTTTATAGACCTCAATTTTTCTTTAAATTTAGTTTATTACGTTACCTTATGTTACACTTTTTATCCATACTGGGTTGTATATGCACCCCTCTATTCTTGGTGCAATAAAGAAAGACCAAAAACAAAAGATAGTTAGAAAAGGAAAATAGAAAGAGATTGATGCTTATTTATTAGTTCAAAACAAACATTTAAAATTAAAATACCTATCAGTCATCACAAATTGATTCAACCAATGTTAATCTCATCCTAAAATCAAACATAATAATAGACGTGTGATATCTACTAAGGCTAATATCTCCACAAAACATAGTTCCCATGACTTCCATGAGGATCCAACTACTTCCAGAATTGCATCACTGTGTACTTTTTTCCCTACTAAGATAGATTCCCTTGTATTAAAATCTAACTTAAAGTGTGGACTTCCTTTATGTTTCTCAAATATGGGGGCATTCCCAAATAAATACAAAATAGAAGGTAAAGTATTTGGAGCTGGAAAGTAAAATATTGCATCCAAGGACATCTTGCTACAATATCTACAAATTAAAAGACAATCCATGAAAATATAAATATCTTGGGGATAAAAAACCTATTAAGGATGCAAAACATCAAATTGTTGGTCACGACTGGGCAGACCCGGGTTTACTTTATTGTACCAACAAAACCCCTAGCTCACTGGCCCTTTCGGCGACAGACTGCAGAACGGCCTGAAGTCTCACCCGAAGTGATATTGGATGGGGTGGTTGAAGAATCAGGTTTCCTCAACCAGGTTCTGTAGAATCCTAGTGCCTCTTGTCCCTTCTTATCCAGTGGGATCTCTCTGCGAGGTGTTGTTTCTCTATTCCTAGCTGACTATGCTATGGAACTGACTCTTATCGCATCGCAGCTTCTATGATGATGCGTAAACTTTCTCTTCTACTCAACTCTTTACCTGCGATATCTCACACCATGGCTCCTCCAACAGTGCGATATCACCTTTTGGTACTGCGATAGTTTCTACAGTAAGAATCAATATGACTCTCAAGGTCCAAAGGCTTTCTCTCTGGGTATAATAGCTCAGTTAACCTTCATCAGGGTGTTAAACAACTTCACTTAAGCTTCTACAGTTTAACACGCATAACATCAACTATAATCAACTTGCTGAAATAGATATACAGGGATCACTTAATGCTGTAACTGTTAACTGTCATGAATCATGTACTGATAAACTCATAGATGAAATACTTGACACATTCAACTTGCATTTAACCTTCTATGTTACTGTCAACTAAAGGATAGCATACATACATTCATTAACTGGCGAGAAAATGTCATGTAACAGATAACAGATAGCAACTAAGTATAGCACAAACACATGAAACAGTTGCACAACACACGGATTTTACATGGTTCACCTCTAGGGGGGAAGCTATGTCCATGGGAACTGGTTTTTATATTATATCTTGAGAGAGTAAACACAGTTCCGCTACAACCTATTATGCAGCTTGAGATCTTCTGGGAAACTCCACGCACACATCCGAGAGCCCTTCTCTCTTAGATCTCTTCCCTTCCTATATTGCTTTCTTCTTACAATATATCCTTTCTCTCTCTCTCTCTCTCTCTCTCTCTCTCAATCCCTGTGGATTGTTACATTCATGCTCAGGGAACCAGCTACTAGTTACAATAAGATAACTACAGACTGAATAATAGAACAAGAGCTCGACTCTTTCTCAATGTCTTACAATACTGATGATAACTAACTAACTGTCTAGCTGACTATCTCGCTAGCTAACCTTTCACAATACAAAATACATGCTTTTATAGGTGGCCCAAAGGTCTCACTGTGATACAACATTGTGGGCATTTCCCAACAGTAACCCAAAACCATAACTATGACAGTCGGCCTATCTGTACTTTGAATTGCCGCTTTCTGTCACACCACAGCTTTCTGCAGTCTTCCACGCTTCCCGGTGTTGATCGTGGGTATGGGCGTTGCTTCCTCGGTTGCTCCTCTTTTGTCCTTTGTCTTTAATACCTTGGCCCGTTGCTCCTTTTCCATTTATGAGGGTAGTTGATCCCTCCTGTCATCGCCGCTGCCTTAAGTGCAGTGGTTGAGCTCTCTCTTCTCGGCCGCTTCAGGTATTGTTTCCTTTGACTTTCTTGTTCTGATATAGCATCTTTTCCTGTAGCTGCAGGGCCCTGCTCCAACACAAATCATGATAACTATTTTTGCAACATCACACTTACCTTGACATCAAAACATGAGAGGAATATGAAACACTTAGATAGTTTGTAATCACATCCATACAATATTAATGTGGTTCAACCTTCAAAATCAATGATTTAGCTTTATTTTCAAAGGAGAAAGGTATAAAAGTAGCTATAAATAAATAACTCTTTTTTATTTCCCTAAATTCCATTGGGTTGTATGCTTTTCTTATGAATTTTGGGGTCCAATTTAACAACTTTTCCTTCGTTTCCAAAGAAAAAGGGTCTCTTTTACCAAATCCAAAATCTATCTATATGAGAATGGAGGTCACTACATGATTTGGAAGCATTTAAAACTAGTTCTAAAATCAATGCAAAATCCATTTATGCTCTACTATTGATTGATTTGCATAAAGTGAATAGAATAGTATCAAATGCAAAAATAATTGCATCTGAAACTAAACCATAGTTTTCACCTTCTCATTGAACCACTGCTATGAAGTGTGCAATGAAGTGGGTAGTATGATAGAAGGAAATTGATCCCATACACACATAAATATCATATGTATAAAAAATAAAATATTCTCTTTCATGAAGAAAAACTTAAAATGGAAATGCATCTATCATTTTAACCTTAACTAGAACAAAGTGGGAAATTAGTCCAGATATCATTTATCTGTTATCCATTTTGTTTGCGTTCCAATTTTTTATTGAATCAAATTCCATTCTTCAATCAAATATAAATATAGTCATAATGTGAGTAGGGGAAAACTATTTAGCAAATGCAGTAGAATGTTCTCTAAAGCTTGCCATTTTTCCTCTTCTATTAGTGGGTTTTTGGGAAGACTGTTAGATGGGTCTATCCCTAGCTGCAAAAATACTCAAATATTATAAAAATAAGCATCATGTCAATATTTTAAAGGAACTTGACAAAATCATATTCCAACATCCATTCTATTGTGACATTTTCTACACTAGAATAGTAAAGAAGCACCATACAACATGCATGTAGTCATGAATCCATTGGAAATTATTAAAACACGTTTTGAACCCAATGCCAAGGGAATAAAAAATTAAATGAAAGTGTCAAACTGAGTGCCATTTATTTTTCAGTTATCCATATATAGTGCAATTTCCATATTTGAATTTTAGCTATATACATTGTTTATCAATTTCTATTTACAATTGTTTATGTGTTGTTGATTTAACATCTAAGATAGAAGATAAGTGGTTGAGTTTGGTGTTGTTATACTATTTTTATTAGTGATGTAGGAGTATATTTTCAGATCTGGTTATTAGCTAATAAGTTTCCTAAAAGAGGTTGAAACTTATCTCATATTTCATTGTTTGATATATTTTCTCCTTGAATGTCATGAAGTGTGGGGCTGTTTGAAGTGAATTATTGTGAGATTTCCACTATTGTTTTGTACTTTAATCTACAACAGTTATAAAGCATGATATTTCATGAAAAACACATCTCCTCTATCCAAGGTGCTCAAATAACATCAATTAAAAGATAGTACCATCTCCAAGCTAGGAACTAGGGAAAATAAAATAGATAAGCCAAATTTGTAATCATACAAATTCCATTAGAATGCCTCAAACCCACCGAGGTGGTCAACAAGAAATTGCCAAAAGGGAATCAATTATATGGAATAATTCACCAATAATATGCCTCTAGTCCGCTAATGGTTCCATCAATATCAATATGAAAATCTCTAACATGTGAGATGAAAATCACAAGTGTGCCTAAGATGTGTTGAAAATCACAACTTTGACTGAAATTAATGATGTTCCAATGCAACCTGCTTAGGCATGATCTTCAAACTGGAATATGTTGTCATACAATATGAGGGTTAACACCACCAAAGATCGGAGAGGATTGAAGAAAAGTGGGAGACCTTAAAGCAATTGTTAGCACTAATTTTGTGCTAAGTAGTGGGAGGATGATCGAATAAGATTCGAGCCTTTAGGCCCTAAGGATGTATGAGAACAAAAAAATATCATCCTAATCATGCAAGAACAGGAAATAGGCTTAGAGATTTTGGCTTGAGCTAGAGAAGGATAGCTTACAGAAGTTGTGGCCCATCGGATGAAGAAGAATGAACAGATCTATAGTCACAAGCCTTTTCATCATTCCAAAGTGGGAAGAGAAATGGAATACGCAGGTCAGTCGAAGCTACATAAAGGAGATGGTTCTTCAATGGTGGCGATATAAGGGCGAGGCAGATCAATAGAGGGATTATGTTTCACAAAGACAACATGCACATCAAAAGTTGTTTTTTACATTTTGCAGAATAAGTTAAAAATCCCGTAGATTTCAAGGGTCGTGATTAACGAGAGGCTAGATCAGCGAAGGGGGTAATTTTCACTAATCTAAAGTGCTCACGACGATTCCACCTTTCAAATAAGTGGAATAGGTTAAAACAAAGGAAATTCTCTATGGTAGAGATTAAGTTGAGGAGAGATTCACGGCTGACAGTGTTTCCATTGATTGAACATGCTCGAAGCAAATCACCCTTAAGATTTTCAAAATACAGTACGCCCGTTAAAAATGGATGGTAGAGATGGAAGACACCTCCAATCAAAGGGCCGGAAATGATTCCATTCATCAGAATTTGTATGAAGAAGAATCATGGTTGAAAGCTGCAGGTTTGCATACAATTCACACATTTCAAAGGACCCTATCAAAAAACAAAACGAAGAGTCGTGGTTGAAGGCAGTTCCGCTCATCCTGGATGCAAAGAAGCGGCGTTTTGGGGGTAAGTACATAAAGGGTAGAGGTGATAGGTAATCGAAGGTCTAGATGCCATTTAAATATATTTACAACCATAAATCAAATCCATGATGTAGTTCACTTTCCGAACCCCAAAGGTTTAATGCCTCATACGTATGATAATTAGAGGCGCCCTAATGATCAACCGATGGAATATGAGTATGGCACTCACATAAAGTGGGATAAGGAAACAGAGGCATGGGAAGCAAGGACATCCAACTACCATCACCAGGAGAGGACAATGAACTCTGAGTGTCTAGTGCACATGCCATAAGATAACTAAGGGTTGATGAAGATTTAAGCCAGAGGTCACTTCCGCAGTTGATGGCATGACATCATAACAAAAAGCGACGGCATGGATGAGATCTCCACATAAGGATCAGATCCTAAACCCATGTGATCATGTGTGTTGTCATCATGCTACTTGATGATGGCATGTGTGAGGGTTTGACAAGGCCATTGTTGAGTTTGACCACTTAGCTCTTTATAAGCACCACAGTCAAAGCCATTCGAAGACACAGACTGGGTAAACATTGAAGAGAGGCAAAGGTGGTTGAATGTTATTTAACCAAGAATCCTGAGAGTCTTGAAAGGAGGTCCACGATGGTTGTCCTGTTTGAGAATCCTATTTTCTGAGGTATTCTAGTGGCCGATAGGTGCCACTTTGAAATTCTGCCATTACTGGATTTTCATGGTAAGAGGAATCCAACCATCAGGGTAAAGATGTTCATTACATTAGAGAAGTTTTATGATGCCAGTAAGGTTGATGGAAGGATGTTCATCACATTATAAATACCTTCTGAGGGTGGTGAGGGAATTGTTATCCTAATAAAATTCAACAACCCCATGGAAGCGATGCCTAGAATCCCCAGTCCAATGGGTATCCTGCCAAAGCCTCCAAACGTGGTTGTTGTCTCCACAATCACAACACGTAGTATCCATTTCTAGGGACGATCGATTGGATCAGATGCTCATACATGGGGATGGAGGATCAGAGGCCTTCATTGTCATTGTCACTAATTCCACTTGCCAACTTCATTTGGAACGATGATGAGTCCAAGAAGGCTTCGCATCATATGACTTGTAGGAGGACCCTTCTACTCAAAGAAGAGAAGAACAAGAATGAAAATCCCATCAAGGACTTGTTACTATCAAAAAACAGGGCAGTCTTTCCCCAGGCTCCCATAAATAGAAGTGTTACCAAGAGACAGAAAGGTTGGGTGGGGAGCAGAACACAGAAGGGACATAATCCTTCGTTCCAGCTATGAACACAGGAAGACCATACCATCAAACACAGAACAAACATAACAAGTCCAGAATTAGAAAGACATGTTGCGTGTCCACCAAGAGGAGAAACAACTCAATCTAAGTCAGAATAAAATCGCTAAAGGTGTCCCGAGCCTTCGTTTTCATGTTCGGCAAGCCTGAAAACTGTAGATGCTGCATTACTGTTTAAGTCTAGCATGCGCATCTCTCCATATTCTCCATTTTGTTTAAATTAATCATGGTGAATATGCCACATCTAAGTTTGTTAGGAGTTTGACTATGGTTGTAACTAATTTTTATCCCTGTGGCGAGGTTAGTCTCGGGGGCCCGAAATACTATAAGTATACCCTCTACAGAAGGGGAAAGGGTTGAAATCCGTGAGACCTATTGAGTATATGTAATTTTGACATGTTTTAATAAAAAAGTTAGGACACCTGATGCTGGTTTTCGAATGCAGGAATTCATGTGTATTTCCAAGTTACAGTCTCTGATCTCTTTCCCTTATGTGCATGTTCTCCTTGTTAATATTTCCGTTATGTTTTTTCTTTCATATCATGAGATAAGTGTATGGTAGTTTCAGAATTCATATTTTACTATGCTTTGGCTATCATCTCTGATATCCACAAATTATTTCTACCAAAATTGATGTAGAATTCATCTAACTGGTGCTCTGCGTTAATGGGATGTCTTATTTCTTCTTTTTACACTAGACCCAAAATACATTAACCATGACCGAAGTACTACCTTGCTTCTACAGGATTTTCCTACGCAAATCGCTCTGTATCTTTTGATAATTATGACTCCATATCCCAACTGTGCTTGGCCTATTTTCAACCATGAAATCAACTTGAATTTTTTTTTATATTTAAATCTGGCCTTGATAAATATCTTGTGAGAGATCCCTCTCTAGAAAGGAAGAGGCTAATTCTCCTTTCCTAGAGTGGTTTTTCTATTACCTCGGGGTCCACCTTCCACAGCCTTGGGTATGATTCTGAGTGCTAAAAAACTGGCGCCGTTGCCGGGGATGAAATTGAAAATCATCCCTAGGAAGAACGACAAAGATTCTAAGGTTAAAGGGTTTCTGGTGGAAAACAAAAATTCCTATATGAGAACAGGATTGTATCATTTGATGTGGCGAATCCATTAAAATATTCTGGAAGGTGACTCCACTAGGAAGATCAGCGGCTAGAAGGACCGATATGGGAAGAAGGGTTGAAATATTACCAGATTATGAATGATAAAGATTTAAATCTAGTTGTTGATGGTGAACAGCGGTTGGGCATCAAGAAAATGATACATCCTTCACCCGGCGACTCCTCCTTCAAAGAAGAGCATCTTTCAAACATTTCAACGACCCCACTATTGATGTGATCCAGAAAATCAATTCTGCAAAGAGTATTGGCAGGCTCCACTGGGAAAGTCATCCCATTGTAAAGACATGGGAATGTATGATGAAAGGGTAAGGTACTCGAATTTTAGGTTTCTTCAAAACGTCTTGTCTTTTCTTATAAATATTCCCCTATCCTTTCCTAATTTTATCAAAAGAATCCCTTATGTATTATTTCACCCCAAACGAAGTCATGAATTCACTCTTGTATATCCTTCTTTACAAACTGGAAGTATCTCTTAATCTTGTACATCTGATTTTAATCAAGACCTTTTTTTCTGAACTACCTGGCGTCAAGAAACAACATAGTGAGACTCAAGATGCCACGTCCAAGGTTACATCCTTTCCACATAACTCTATTTCATCCAATACCCAAAACTGGTACAGACCACTTCACCTGCCTCATATCCTTCATGATTTTCCTACAAAACATTACAAATACCTTCCTAAGTTTGACGAAGTATCTAAGGACCTTACATCTAAGAAGCATCTACAAGACTTCGAGTATTTCCTTTACCTCTTTCAGATAGACCACGATGATGTTTGTATGAGATATTTTTCCCAATATTTGCAAGGAGATGTTAAGAAATGGTTTAAACATTTGCAACCTGGATCCATCGATACATGGGAAGATTTTTCTCATATGTTTTTACAGTTTTGGGGTAAGAGGAGATCACTAGACCAAATACTTTTAGATTTTTATTCCATGAAGAAACATGAGGATGAAACTATGTTAAGTTTCAACAAGAGGTCTGCAAGCTTTTATTATAGTATGCCAAAAGAAATCCATCCATTAGAAGGTGCTTCTAAATTGCGGTATGCATCTGTCTTTCCCCCCGAATTGTCATTATTTCTCTTGGAGAGAAGGTCAGTCACATTGCAACGTATGTTTATTGATTAATTAGAGGTCGAATAAAATCTTAGGATGTCAAAAGGGTTTTCAAACCAATACTGTAATGATAGAATTGAAGAAGAATTAGACTCAGTTGAGCTACCTGAAATGAAAGAAACATTCTCTTGGAAGCCCATGTCTTTGTTCAGTAAACAGAGAGATGATCAGACCAGTAATGAAAGGGCAGGCATTTCTTCTAGTTTTTTTTCTGGAGATTGCCACCATCCTGTCACAAGTTACATCAATGGTGATTTTAAAGAGGATTCCAGCACACCTATATACGATGAGTATGAAGACAACTACTTGGATGCCTTGCCAAAAAAACCAGCAGTGGATTTTTTAAGTCTAGTACCAGATGGGGAAGGAAATGATGATCCTGAAATAGATGTTTCTCCATATTTTTCAAATTCAGAAATTACATGTCAAGGGGAAATGTTTTGCTTGCTTGATCACATTGGAGAAAATGATTGTGTATTTGTTGAAGCATGTACAAAGGATGAAGTTCCAAATTCACAAAGTTCGAATGAGGTTCATGATGTCTCATTTGAAAATTTTAATGAGTACCCTCTGCATAGTTCCTTTGAAGACCAGCTTGATTGTGGGAAAGAGGGGTTACTTGAGTCGAGCATCTTTCTCAGGATAAGTAGATGACATATTTTTCTAGAGGTTGATGTGTGTTTTATGATCATGTAGCCGAATATATGGAAATACTTTCAGCTAGGAGGGTGAGTTATGTGTTTGCAATAATGAAGGGGGTCACCGAGAAGAAGAGGAGGATTCCAAATGGAATACCTCTCTGTATTTTTTAAACTCAGAAGTTAATTTTCCTGATTCTATTAAAGAACAAAATGATATTTTATTTGAAACACTTGTGAGGAATTAGGTTTTAAATCCTGAGGTTTTACATGTAAAAGTTGATGCCACATTTGCAAATGGTCAGGGCCATTCCTCACATGGTTTTCTTGAAAAATATTTCGGTGGGGTGTTGGAGGAGTTTTCATTGGAGAAGTTCTATCATGGAGAATGAGTAACAGAAGACCTTGCAGGTTATCACGATCTAGTGACAGAATACTTGGAGAAGATTTGCAATGGTAATAAATATTTACATCTTTACAGTAAAGATCAAATCCTTTATCCTAACATTTTTCCATTAATTCTTTTGTTTTTTCCCTTGATCATGCATGGGGGGAAGTTGGTTTGTGGGACCATCTACTTGGATAGATTCACTAGAAATCAGATGTCACTTGACTAGGTGATGAGGTTCAGTGAGTAGGGTAGGTAGGTAGAGATGAATAACCTTGACATGGTGAGAATTTCTTTTAAGCAGTTTTAGTATCAGTTTCATTTTTCCAGTTTGGTTTCAGCATTGGTTCAGTTTTGTTTTTTAGATCATGTCGGAGATTGCAGAGAGGTCTGGAGAGCCTCCCAAGGGATTCGACACATGTTCTACAGGATTCTTTGCTACCTCACTATTACTGAGAGAAACTTCCTATGGATTTGGGGTACCACAACAGACAATATGACACCATAAATCAATATTTTCCAATATGCAAGAACAAAAAGCACATCTAACACTGAGGGATATAAAACCGTACCTTATTTCGAACAGTGAAGTAGATTCCCGTTGAGATTTTCCAATGCAATTACAATTATAATTTTCTCTCAACAACAACAAACAAAGCAAGCATGATATATATAAATGTGTTAGAGTTACTTTAGCATATATAATTAATCATGTATAAGCAAGTAAATACATCCGTGGATTCAATATTCATATTTGAAATGCACATGTAATTGGATAAGAAAAGTTATTTCTATTAATAAATCAGAGATACAATAGTGACAAACTCTGTCGGCACTTCTGTGAACTGGAGAAACCGAGTCCTCCACCTGGGCCTCCATCTCTTGATAGCAAGATCACAAAGAAAAGGAAAGCTTGGGAAGAACACTATGTTCTCCAAAGGGACAAAGGGATGTAGACTCAAGCACAAGCAAAATGAGGCAACAATGGACTATAGTTTACTTACTCTTCAATTTCACCTCCTCCAATGTATCCAAGAGGATCAATATATAGTACTCGAATGAGGTAATGGATGGTTGAATCCGAGCATTCTCAAGACATATGGAAGGCCAAGAGACAATATATTTGGACTCATATGAGGAAAACTCGAAAAATATTTTTCTTTATGCACACATCCCAATGTACGTGGGTTTGAGGTCAAAATATGCGTATACACACAAGTATTGCTGTGAAAGTTGCGTATAGGTATAAACGGGTGATTTTTGGGGATAATCTTGGAACATCAAAGTATAATATAAGTCCAATGGGTTCAAGCAATATACAAAGGGACAGGGAAGACCATAAATATGTGATCCCCCAGGTGTGGTAAAATCAACTATAACAGATGCCCCCTAATGTGTGAGGTCAGTGGGGTAACACGATGGCTGAAATACATTATAAAATCCATCCCAGAAGTGGAGCAATGAAGACCCAAGTGGAAGAACTAGCCACTCATCAGTACAATACAATGAAAAATCTCTGCATGTGATTGCAAATACATATAGCAGTCTCGGATACATAAGAGTACAATGGCCATGAATAGGCATGATATACAAATTTCATGTGTGTTCATCACCACGTACAATATATAATAGATCAAGATCTCTATAGTGGATGAAGATATCTGACATACAATGGAATCAAGTGGTGATGAGAACTAACATCTCATGAATACTGGCATGATCAAGGAGGTAACATACATGGGAAATGCCACCAAGATGGAAGGTCTTCTACACAAACCTCTACGAGTACATGTCCTACTATGTGAATAGATGTGTCGAGGTCGAACATAGTAGTCCATCGTTTGATTATTGGTCATTGATGTATACCATTAACAGACATGAGATAACCCACCGATAATGAAAATGGGAATCAAGGTACAGAGTGCAACCTAACAAGTATGAATAGAAGTGTTGAGGTTAAACACTTGAAAGAATCCATTGATCAAGGGACATTAATGTATTCCCAAAACTATTGATGGTGAGAGAACCTACCACTGATGACTGTAAGTCTCAAGGAACTCAAAAGGACTCTAGACTCCTATTCCAGAATAAATGATCTAAATTCGATGGAATGGAATCCGGTGGAAGGAGGGCATTAAGGCATCCCCCATCAACCAACACGAGGTACTCAACAACATTATATAATGTGGAAGAACTCAAACAAGATGTGCACAAACCAGTAATAGTTCCGAGAATGGCCGACATGCAAAGTCAAGATAACTAAGGAATGGCTGACTCAGGCTTAAACTTCCTTCGAACAAGAGCATAAGGCAAGCGGAGACTGAAGGTAGGCAACATAGAATCGATATGCAAACTGGGACATCTCTGTGACACAGGAAGCATCAACATAGGCTCCATGGGGACTGGAAGCACAACCAGTCGGTGGAGTTAAACCCAAAGGAGCGAGTAGAGCTCCTAAAGTCAAACTAACAACCCAACCAATGGATGTGATATATAATGCTCTGTTCAAAGGAGACATGACTTGACAGCTGCCAAAGACAATATCATTTCTCATCCGACTTTTTATATTTTTAATTTTTTTGGAATTTTTCAGATTTATAAAGCTTGAAAAAGAATAAAAGTGCTTTATAGTACATAGCTAGGAGGAGACAAGTGTCGCGGGCAAGAAAACTAGTTCCAAGCAGTGGAACATACCTATGCTTAATGCAAGGAAGCATGTGTATGATAAGGACCTCAAGGGAAGGTCTCCTCTCGGTAAGGGGTGATCAAGCTGCAAAGGATACAACAAAGGATCTGCTTGGATAGGATTGACAAGCTCAAGCTACATGGATTATAACTCTAAACTAGGGAGCTGACATAAAGCTCAATAAGGCAAGAAAAACTCATGAAATTCAATTACAACTTGATATACAAGGGAGTACCTGTGGGGAATGGCCAGTGTAAAGTTCAAGAGGAGTAGGAAGCTCTTGCTCAAGGACATTGTGGGACTACAAGGGACTCCTCAAACCTAAAGGAGAAATCTCAGCATGGGCACCAAATGCAAACGGGATCTAAATAGGGTACCCATGTATTGGAAAGCTCTACCACTTACATAATGTCGCTTCTCAATAGTAGTATGAAGGCTTTGTGACATCACGAAGTAGGTTCTTACCTAAGGTCAAGGTGAAACGGTCATAAGGAAATGCATAATGAAAACGGATGTGAAGTCCTAACCTATATGTTGGTTCAACATTATACCTATGATAGATGCGAACGGTTCAAATCCATGAAGAGAGTGTACAAAAAATGGACCCTACATGACAACACTATTAGTCCAAAACAACTAGAAATAGTCAGTAAAGAGCCCAAACTATAGGGTACAGGGAGTATTGATCATGACAACTGCATTCAAAAGAAATAGTGCAATGGATGATGGGACATAAGAAGGAATGTAAGGTGTAGACCCGACATTCACGTATCCACTACCACCCCCGTGAGAATGAACATTGTTGTTAATATCAGGTGAAGGGAGAAAAAATACTCCACAAATGTAATAGATGGTGGAATATGACCACTCCTGAATCCATGAACAAGGTAAGGGGATGTGGTGCCCCCTAGTCCAACACCAGGGTCCACACTAGGACCTGGAGCAGGTGACAAGATACTAGTAGTGATATCAAGCATGATGAACATAAAAGGACCCAAAATCAAGAAAACACAAATATACTCAAGTAACGACGATCCCAAAATCCAACTAGCGCGCAAAGAGCATACTCCTAAGAATATCTACAACTAGAATGCAAGCAATCCAAGGGGAGGATAAGTGAGCTCTCGAATGTAGCAGGTATGTCTCACCTAGGAGAGACTTGAAACCTGCATAAACTACAATTGGAGGTGCGTAACCAATTATAGTGGCCCTCAGCTTCAACGCATAAAGTGATTATGTCATCTGACCCCTACCTGGCCAAGACACCTATAGAATAAACTTTGCAAGCACCCCCTGTGATACCTAGGTAAGGCAACTAAGGTCACCCCAATATAACCAATGCTTAGGTGGATAGTCATAGGAGGGATTGACCCCATGGGAAAGGTAGAAAATACCGAAGCTCAAAAGCACCAACCGATACCTCAAAATACCCTAGATACGAATATGATTCTAGAAATATCTCAAGCACTCATAGAAAGTGACCAAGGGCTATCCCAATCACAATCATGTACGCTGCATCGTGCTTAACTCCTGTGTAAGAGGATCCTCCTAAGAAACACTAATTATACCAAGGATTCCTCTCTCTCACCTGGATAGACACCTACTTGTTTTGTTTAGTAGTCTTGGAGAATTAACTCACAATGTACTATTCCAAGACTCTAAATCCTAATCTTGTTGATGTACCCTATCAAAGAAAAATGTGCAATTAATTTTAAATTAAGCGTTGATTTTAGTGGCTGTGATTAGTCAAAGGGAAATGACTGTGCAAACAATGATATTATGACTTAGCAGAAATGTGCACACCTAACAAACAATTCTAAGTGCAATTTTGTATAAATGTGAAAACAAGTAATTCCACTACATGAGATGCATAAATATTCATTCATTTCTGAATGCCAGTGCAATCCTTCCTATATGAAAGCCTAAACACAACTCTCATCCAAGAAATCCAATGCAAGTACCTCCTTAAATCCATATGTGAAATGCAAATAATAATGCAATAATATAATTGTTTTGAAAATGCAATAAAATTCATTAAAATTCTCAGTCTCTGCAGCAAGTAGAAAACACAAGCCAAGCAAGACGCCGATACTAAAATACTAATGCCCTAATGGTAAAACAAAAAAGGAGATAAATGGCTAGAACTACTTTCAAATAAAAATTAATGAAAAAGCGGTCTCTGGTCACGAAAAAAGCTGTCAACAGACAACATCAAAACCCAGGAAGACCCAACCACACTCACAACCCACCTAGAAACTTCCCACAGTATACATGACTTTTAGCCAAAATCCTACGTGTATACGCAACTTTTGACCAAAAACCTAAGTATATACGCAACTTTTAACCAAAAACATGCATATACATAGAAGAAAGTAGTAAAAATCAGGACAAGGGTCAAACCAATCTAGGGGAGTGTCAATGGATGAACATAATACTAAATGCAACATGGAAACAGGGAGAAACAAAGATCAATTCAAGCACATTGTGCCCCTAAAGCCCAAAGAAAAATAAGGAAAATCCCCAACTGAGTCTCCAATTCTGTTACAGAGAGAAACTTCCTAGGGCTTGGAGGTACCACAACAGGAAGTATGACACCAAAAATCAATATTTTCCAATATGCAAGAGCAATAAGCACATATAACACTAAGGTATATAAAATTGTACCTTATTCCGGATGATTGAAGTAGATCCCCATTGATATTTTCCAATGCAATTGCAATTATAATTTTCTCTCAACAACAACAAACAAAGTGGGCATGATATATATAAATGTGTTAGAGCTACTTTAGCATATATAATCAATCATGTATAAGCAAGTAAATACATCCATGGATTCAATATTCTTATTTGAAATGCACATGTAATTGGACAGGAAAATATATTTCTATTAATAAATCAGAGATACAATAGTGACAAACTCTATCGACACTTCTACGAACCAGAGAAACCAATTTCTCCACCCGGGCCTCCACCACTTCAATCCTCCATCTCTCAATAGCAAGCTCACAAAGCAAAGGCAAGCTTGGGAAGAACACTATGTGCTCCAAAGGGACAAAGGGATGCAGACTCAACCATAAGCAAAATGAGGCAACAATGGACTATAGTTTCCTTACTCTTCAATTTCACCTCCTCCAATGTATCCAAGAGGCTCAATATATAGTACTCCAAAGAGGTAATGGAGGGTCGAATCCGAGCATTATCAAGGAATATGGAAGGACAAGAGACAAGATATTCGAACTCATATGAGGAAAAATCCAAAAATATTTGTCTTTATGCACACATCCCGATGTACGTGGGTTTGAGGTCAAAATCTGCGTATACACGCGAGTATTGCTTTAAAAGTCGTGTATAGGTATAAAATGGTGATTTTGGGGGATAATATTGGAAAATAAAAGTATAATATAAGTCCAAGGAGTCTGCAAAGGGATAGGGAAGGCCATAAATATGTGATCCACCAGGTGTGGTAAAATTAGCTATAACACTCACAAGGAGGATATCATCCCTACCTGGAGCCACTTGTTAGCACCGATTTTGTACCAAGTAGTGGGAGGATGATCGAATAAGATTTGAGCCTTTAGGCCATAAGGATGTATGAGACCAAAAATATATGGTCCTAATCGTAGGAGAATAGGAAATTAGCCTAGAGATTTTAGCTTGAGCAGGAGAAGGATAGCTCATAGAAGTCGTGGCTCGTCGGATGAAGATGAATGAATAGATCTATGGTCACAAGCCTTTTCGCCATTCCAAAGTCAGAAGAGAAATGGAATACGCAGGTCAACCGGAGCTACGTAAAGGATATGGTTTTTCAATGATGGTGATATAAGGGCGAGCTATATCAATGGGGGGATTATGTTTCACAAAGAAAACATGCACGACAAAAGTTTCTTTTTATATTTTGCGGAATAAGTGAAAATCCCACAGATTTCAAGGGCCATGATTAACGGGAGGCTAGACTAGCAGAGGAGGTAATTTTCGCTAATCTAAAGTGCTCGTGGCAATTCCATGTTTCAAATCAGTATAATAGGTTAAAAAAAAGGCAAGTCTTGATTATAGAGATTGAGTCAAGGAGAGATCCACTGCTAACAGCATTTCCACTGATTGAACATGCTTGAAGAAAATCACCCTTAAGATTTGTGAAATACGGTATGCCTATTAAAAATGGATGGCAGAGATGGAAGACACTTCTTATCAAAGGGTCAGAAATGATTCCATTCTTTAGAAGTTGTATGAAGAAAAATTGGGGTTGAAATATGTGGGTTTGCATACAGCTCACACATTTCAAAGGCCCCTATCAAAAGCCAAAATGAAGAGTCATGGTTGAAGGCAGTTTCGCTCATCCTGGATGCAGAAAAGTGACATTTTGGGGGTAAGTACATAAAGGGTAGAGGTGACAAGTAATAAAAGGTCCAAATTCCATTTAAATAGATCTATGACCATAAATCAAATCCATGACATAGATCACTTCCTGAACCCCAAGGTCTAATTCCTCATACCTATGATAATCGGAGGCGCCCTAATGATCAACCTACGAAAGATGAGTATGGCCCTCACATGGAGTGGGATAAGGAAATAGAGCATCGAAAGAAAGGAAATCTAGATACCGTCACCAGGAGAGGCCGATGAATCACAAGTCTCTAGTCCACATGTCGTAAGCTAACTAAGGGCTGATGAATATTGAAGCCATAGGTCACTTTCGCAGTTGATGGAATGACATCGTAACAAAAAATGGTGGCATGGTTGATATCTCCACATAAGGATCAGATCCTAAACCCACATGACCATGTGTGCTGTCATCATGCTACTCGATGATGGCATGTGTGAGGTTTTGACGGGACCATTTTTGAGTTTGACCACCTAGCTCTTTATAAGCACCACATTCGGAGCCATTTGAAGATACAGACTAGGTAAACATTGAAGAGAGGCCCACATAAGGATCGGATCCTGAACCCACATGACCACATGTGCTATCATCATGCTACTCGATGATGGCATGTGTAAGGGTTTGATGGGACCATTTCTGAGTTTGACCACCTAACTCTTTATAAGCACCACAGTCGGAGCCATTCGAAGATACAGACTAGGTAAACGTTGAAGAGAGGCAAAGGAGGCTAAATGTTATTTGACCAAGAATCCTCAGAGTCTTAAAAGGAGGTCCATGATGGCTATCCTATTTGAGAAACCTGTTTGTCGAGGTTGGTAAGGGAAACAATAGGGTGGTCTTTCCCTAGGATCCTGTAAATAGACGTGTTACCAAGATATAGAAGTGTTGGGCAGGGATCCTAACACAAAAGGGACATAAACCTTCATTCCATATATGAACAGAGGTAGAACATACCATCGAACACAGAATGAACATAAAAAGTCCAAAAGCAAAAATACGTGTTTCGTGTCTAGTAAGAGGAGAAACAACTCAAGTTGAGTCAGCAGAAAATCACTAAAGGTGTCATGAGCCATCGTTTTCATGATTGGCAAGCCTAAAAACTGTAGATGTTTCATTACTATTTAATTCTAGCATGCGCATCTCTCCATATTCTCTATTTTGTATGTATTAATCTTGGTGAATATTCCACGTCTAAATTTGTTAGGAGTTTGATTATGGTTGTAACTAATTTTTGGCCCTATTTCGAGGTTAGTCTCGGGGGCCCAAAACACTATAATTATACCCTCTATAGAAGGGGAAAGGGTTGAAAACTGTGAGACCTTTTGAGTATATGTAATTTTGACCTATTTTAATAAAAATGTTGTAGCGCCTGATGCTGGTTTTTGAATGCAGGAATTCATGTGTATTTCCAAGTTATAGTACGTGATCTCTTTCCCTTATGTGCATGTTCTCCTATCAATATTTTTCATTTTGTTTTTATTTCATATCATGAGATAAGTGTATGGCAGTTTCATAATTCATATTTTATTGTGCTCTGGCTATCGTCTCTGATATCCACAAATTATTTCTACCAAAATTGACGTAGAATTCATCTAACTGGTGCTTTGTGTTAATGGGATTTCATCTTTGTTTATTTTCCTCCAGACCCAAAATATATTGATTGTGACCGAAGTACTACCTTGTTTTTGCAGGCATTTCCTACGCAAATCACTCTGTATCTTTTGATAATCATGACTCCATAGCCCAATTATGCTTGCTCTATTTTCAACCAAGAAATCAACTTGACTTTTTTTTATCTTTAAATCTAGACTTGATAAATATCTTGTGAGAGATCCCTCTCTGGAAAGGAAGAGACCAGCTCTCCTTTCCTAGAGTGGTTCTACTGTTAACTCGGGGTCCTCCTTCCACAGCCTTGGGTGCGATTCTGAGTGCTAATAGGAACCAAGCAGAAAAAACAGATATAGATACCATAGCTAGAGGTTATCAATTTCATCACTCAAAGAATACCAGGAAGTAGGTAGAACCCTTGGAATCTAGCATCAAGAAGAAAAGAGATCAAACTCCAAACCATGTGGTTAATGAAGAGGTAGGTTGAGTTATCCCTATCCCTAAACATTCTAGTCAAAGAAACTCCAAATATGTCAAGATTATTCACATCTAGTGGTATGTGAAGGAGATGGTAGCTTCCAATATTGAAAGGGAAGAGGCCAATCCAATTCTAGAAAATATTGAACAAATAGAAAGTAAATATGATGATTTTTTCATTGTTGTTGTTATCTTGGAGGAGGAGGATACCAGAGCTGTTGAAGAGGAGGGAATTGTTTTTGTTGTTGTTGTTCATGGAATGTGAGGCAAGGACCCCTACAAACCCTATTCACATAAATACTAAAGGCCATGAATGGCATATGGGCCCAACCTATCTTTTTTTGTTTATATGATAAATATTTACTTAGTTATTTGCTTATGGGATTCTCCTTCTAGATTATCGACTCTTACTACTTTTAACTTTTGGAATTCTAAGATAGTTACTTTTGGAGACTACAATGGGATGTGGGCCAATTTTTTCTCAAAACTATCTTCTCATCCCCTGCTAAAAATGACAATGCTTATATTTTTTGGCTTGCACTCAAAGTGAGTGGCCTAGTTCTTAGGGACCTCACCCTCTATTGATTTGAATTATTTGCATATATATTAATGCAATAGTATTTAACTTACATAAAAAATAATAATACATTATTAAAATTAATGATACATTAATATTGTATTATATTCATGTTATAAATATAACACTATACAACTTATTCCTCAAACATACCACTTATTCATCATGCAACTTTGTCCTAGAATGTTGGGATGTTTTCTACAATGGAAGATTGTTTATATATATTTGAACATGAAAAATATAAGGAGGTACACATCTATAAGAACATGTATATACCTGTATGGATTTGTACATGTCAACACATATCTACATGTACCTATATCTGGAATCAGTATGGCTACTCTCCCAACTTTTGTTTTTCTCTTTTTGGAATTGAATGCATTATTTATAACCAAACATTGAAAAATAAAAGAGGACAATTTGACATTTTCCTAATCCCAAAAAAACAAGGAAATGCCTAGGAAATGTTTCATGTGCCTTTCTGTACAGGAAACCGCCCAGAAATGCTTCCAATGTGTTTACCTAATGTTTTCATACTATTTGCATACTAAGGAAATCTAACCATTTAGGGAACTTTGGTGAGAACCTAAGGAAAATAACCTTAGGGTTTCTTAATGACCCGAAAACCCTCAACAATAATAGAATTCACGATTCAAAATTATAACATTAGAAAAATTCCATGTTATCAATAATGGAAAAATGAGAGATACTAAAAGTCACCCAAAGGGGAAATAAATGGTTTAAGGGGATTACATATGAAAAATTCCTCCCTTTTCTTCTTTGAACATAAAATAGGCCAATTTTCCTTATTTTTTCTCCAAAACTATTTTAGTTTATAGAGAGAAGAAAGCCTTTCCTACTTTGGCATATGTTCCCAAAGTTGAAGAAAGACTAAGTGGTCACTAGAATTAAAGTCATGAAATAATATTTAATAATTATACTTAAAATAAAAATGGATCTCTTTGTTTGCTCCTCCAACAATTTGTTTATCCATTGATACTATAGCCAAATGGATCAAGTTTAATTGTAAAATCCATAGGGTTATAGCCATAACACTCTGCTCAAAAGGATCTTTCATGGTATTCTTCTCAATTTCCAAAGACAGATACTATGTTTGAGGTTCTTCAACAATGGAAATATAAGGGAGATCCAGATCAACGGAGGGATTATGTTTCGCAAAGAAAACATGCACGACAAAAGTTGTTTTTTACATTTTGTGGAATAAGATAAAAATCCCACAGATTTCAAGGGTTGTGATTAACAAGAGACTAGATTGGTGGAGGAGGTAATTTCCGCTAATCTAAAGTGCTCGTGATGATTCCATCTTTCAAATCAGTGGAATAGGTTAAAACAGAGGAAAGTCTCGACTTAAAAGATTGAGTCGAATAGAGATCCATGGCTAACATCGTTTTCACTGATTGAACATGCTTGAAGCAAATCACCCTTAAGATTTGTGAAATATGGTACACCCGTTAAAAATGGATGGCAGAGATGGAAGACACTTCCAATCAAAGGGTCATAAATGATTCCATTCGTCAGAAGTTGTATGAAGAATAATTGGGGTCGGAAGCTGTGGGTTTGCATACGGCTCACACATTTCAAAGCCCCTATCAAAAACCAAAACAAAGAGTCGTGGTTGAAGGCAGTTCCGCTCATCCTGGATGCAAAGAAGCGACGTTTTGGGCGTAAGTACATAAAGGGTAGAGGTGACAAGTAATCGAAGGTCTAGATTCCATTTAAATAGATATAAAACCATAAATCAAATCCAAGGCATATATCACTTCCCAAACCCCAAAGGTATAATGCCTAATGCATATGATAATCAGAGGCACCCTAATGATCAACCGATGGAAGATGGGTATGGCCCTCACACGGAGTGGGATAAGGAAACAGAGGTTTCAAAAGAAAGGAAATCCAGATACTGCTATTAGAAAAGGCCGATGAACTCCAAGTGTCTAGTCCACATGTTGTAAGCTAACTAAGGGCTGATGAAGATTGAATCTAGAGGTCACTTCTGCAGTTGATGGAATGACGTCATAACAAAAAGTGGCAGCATGGTTGATATCTCCACATAAGGATCATATCCTGAACCCACATGACTGCGCATGCTGTCATCATGCTACTCGATGATGGCATGTGTGAGGGTTTGATGGGGCCATTTCTGAGTTTGACCACCTAGCTCTTTATAAGCACCACAGTCGGATCCATTTAAAGATATAGACTAGGTAAACGTTGAAGAGAGGCAAAGGTGGTTGAATGTTATTTAACCAAGAATCCTGAGAGTCTTGAAAGGAGGTCCGTGATGGCTATCCTATTTGAGAAACCTATTTGCTGAGGTATTCTAGTGGTCGATAGGAGCCACTCCAAAATTATTCCATTACTAGATTTTCATGCTAAGAGGACTCCAACCATCAGGGTAAAGATGTTCATTACATTAGAGAAGTTTTATGACACCGGTAAGGTCGATTGAAGGATGTTTGTTGCATTAGAAATACCTTCTGAGGTTGGTAAGGGAATTGATGTCCTAATAAAATGAGACACCCCGACAGAAGCGATGACTAGAATCCCCAGTCCAATGGGTATCTCGTCGAATCCTGTGGACGTGGTCGTTGTCTCCATAATCATAACACGTATTACCCATTTCTAGGGATGACCGATTGGAATGGATACTCATATGGGGGGATGGAGGATCAGAGGAATTCATTGTTATTGTCACTGACTCCACTTTCCAACTTTATCTATAGTGATGAACGAGTCCAAGAAGGTGTTGCACCATATGACCTGTAGGAGGACCCTGCTCCTGGGAGAAGAGAAGCACAAGAATTACAAGCACAACAAGGACTTGTTACTGTCAAAAAATAGCGGTATTTCCCCAGGATCCCGCAAATATAAGTGTTACCAAGAGATATAAGTGTTGGGAGGGGAGCCAAACACAGAAGGGACATAAATATTCATTCCATCTATGAACACAGTAAGAACATACCATCGAATAGAAAACGAACATAAAAATTCCAAAATCAAAAAGACGTGTTGTGTGTCCAGCAGGAGGAGAAACAACTCAAGCTAAGCCAGCAAAAAATCACTAAAGGTGTCCCAAGCCGTTGTTTTCATGACCGGCAAGCCTAAAAACTGTAGATGTTGCATTACTGTTTCAATCTAGCATGTGCATCTCTCCATATTCTCTGTTTTGTATGTATTAATCGTGGTGAATATTCCATGTTTAAGTTTGTTAGGAGTTTGATTATGGTTGTAACTGATTTCTGGCCCTATTTCTAGGTTAGTCTCAGGGGCCTAAAACACTATAAGTATACCCTCTATAGAAGGGGAAAGGGTTGAAATTCGTGATACCTTTTGAGTATATGTAATTTTAACCTATTTTAATAAAAACCTTGCAGCACCTGATGCTGGTTTTTGAATGCAATAATTCATGTGTATTTCCCAGTTACAGTCTGTGATCTCTTTCCCTTATGTGCATGTTCTCCTTGTTAATATTTTTTGTTATGTTTTTCTTTCATATCATGAGATAAGTGTATGGTATTTTCAGAATTCATATTTTACTGTGCTCTGGCTATCGTCTCCAATATCCACAAATTATTTCTACCAAAATTGATGTAGAATTCATCTAACTAGTGCTCTATGTTAATGGGATGTCATCTTTCTTCTTTTTCCACCAGGGCCAAAATATATTGATCGTGACCGAAGTACTACCTTGTTTTTGCAGGCATTTCCTACGCAAATCGCTCTATATCTTTTGATAATTATGACTCCATAGCTCAACTTTGCTTGCCCTGTTTTCAACCATGAAATCAACTTGAATTTTTTTTATCTTTAAATCTAGCTTTGATAAATATCTTGTGAGAGATCCCTCTTTGGAAAGGAAGAGGCCAACTCTCCTTTCCTAAAGTGATTCTGCTATTAACTTAGGGTCTGCCTTTCACCACCTTGGGTGTGATTTTGAGTGCTAACGGGAACCAAACAGGAAAACTAGATATAGATACCATAGCTATAGGTTATCAATTTCATCACTCAAAGAATACCAGGAACTAGGCAGAACCCTTGGAATCTAGCATCAAGAAGAAAAGAGACCAGACTCCAAACCATGTGGTTAATGAAGAGGTAGGTTGAATTATCCCTAGCCCTAAACATTCTAGCAGAAGAAACTCCAAATATGCCAAGATTGTTCACATATAGTCTAATGTGAAGGACATGGTAGCTTCCAATATTTAAAGGGAAGAGGCCAATCAAATTCTAGAAAATCTTGAACAAATAGAAATTAAATATGATGATTTTTTCATTGTTATTGTTATCTTGCAGGAGGAGGATACCAGAGATGTTGAAGAGGATGGAATTTTTTTTGTTGTTGTTGTTCATGGAATGTGAGGCAAGGACCCCTACAAACCCTATTCACATAAATACTAAAGGCCATGAATGGCATATGGGCCCAACCTATATTTTTTGTTTATATGATAAATATTTCCTTAGTTATTTACTTATGGGATTCTCCTTCTAGATTATGGACTCTTACTACTTTTAACTTTTGGACTTCTAAGACAAGTACTTTTGGAGACTACAATGGGATGTGGGCCAATTTTTTTTTTTAAACTATCTTCTCATGCCTTGCTAAAAATGACAATGCTTATATTTTTTGGCTTGCACTCAAAGTGAGTGGCCTGGTTCTTAGGGACCTCACCCTCTATTGATTTGAATTATTTACATATATATTAATGGAATAGTATTTAAATTACATAAAAAAAATTAATACATTATTAAAATTAATGATACATTAATATTGTATTATATTCATGTTATCAATATAACACTTTACCACTTATTCCTCACACATACCACTTATTCATCATGCGAATTTGTCCTAGAATATTGGGATGCTTTCTACAATGGAATATTGTTTATATATGTTTGAACATGAAAAATATAAGGAGGTACACATCTATAAGAACATGTATATACCTGTATGGATTTGTACATGTCAACACATATCTACATGTACCTATATCTGGAATCAATATGGCTACTCTCCCAACTTTTTTTTTCTCTTTTTGGAATTGAATGCATTATTTATAACCAAACATTTAAAAATAAAAGAGGACAATTTGGCATTTTCCTAATCCCAAAAAAACTAGGAAATTCCTAGGAAATGTTTCATGTGCCTTTTTGTACAAGAAACCGCCCGGAAATGCTTCCAAGGTGTTTAGCCAATGTTTTCATACTATTTGCAGACTAAGGAAATCTAACCATTTAGGTAACTTTTGTGAGAACCTAAGGAAAATAACCTTAGGGTTTCTTAATGACCCGAAAACCCTCAACAATAATAGAATTCACGATTCAAAATTATAACATTAGAAAAATTTCATGTTATCAATACTGGAAAAATTAGAGACACTAAAAGTCACCCAAAAGGGGAAATAAATGGTTTAAGGGGCTTACATATGAAAAATTCCTCCCTTTTCTTCTTTGAACATAAAATAGGCCAATTTTCCTTAGTTTTTCTCCAAAACTATTTCAGTTTGTAGAGACAAGAAAGCCTTTTCTACTTTGGTATAAGTTCCCAAAGTTGAAGAAAGACTAAGTGGTCACTAGAATTAAAGTCATGAAATAATATTTAATAATTATACTTAAAATAAAAATGGATATCTTTATTTTCTCCTCGAACAATTTGTCTATCCATTGATACCATAGCCAAATGGATCAAGTTTAATTCTAAGACCCATAATGGGTTATAGCCATAACACTCTGCTCAAAAGGATCTTTCATGGTATTCTTCTTAATTCCCAAAGACGGATACTATGTTTGATTTTGGTCCATGGATGATGGGACAAGCTATTTTAATTATGAAACTATGGAACTAGGGTGTTGATCCATTTTAAGAATAGCCTTCTTCTAATCTAGTTTGGTTTGTGATCCTTGGCTTACCCTTATAGTTTTGGCATCAATCAATCTTTTCACAAGTTGAAAACTGTTTATATTTGCATTTGATTTCATCAAAAATATCAAAATATAAATAATAGGCCTGGGAAAATCGTCGTCGACTTCAATCCACTCAAAATTGTTCAATAACTCATAGGAGAAAAGGCATGTTGTGATTGTAATGTCTACTCCTAGGAAAGACAACAGAAGTAAACAATTTCCTAGTCTTGAGAAAAGAACAACATACCAAGCAATAAAATTCCTCCTCAAAATAATAGGAAGTAAATCCTAAGACCTCCAAAATTTTGAAGGAAGTGAACACATCAAATAAAAAATCATTCACAGACCCAAATTATTTTTAGGTTCTTGAAGACCAATTCCTAGAAAGCTCCATAGTCAAAGTGTAGCCCTTAAAATATCCACTGCCTAGAAGGCACACAGTACAATGCAAAGGAATGAATGACCTAGATATAGGACTATCTCAACCCAAAGGATTGAAAATCATCACATTGCTTCTAAAGAAGATAGAATCAACTCAACAACACTCACAAATCAAACCATTGGAGAAATCCTCATAAAAATAAAAATACATCTCATCCCTCAATAGGAGGATATAAAGGATCAAAATATGTAATCCCAAAGAAAACATGTCAACACTTAAATTCTACTCTAGAGCACGAAATCAAGGATCAGAAAAGCATAGCTTATGGGATATCTGTAAGGTAAAAAGGGATGTAATCACTAATGTAATTCTTGGATTCCAAACTTGAATTCTATTTCAAACCATATTGTGTACTAACAATCATGAGAGAGCTATAAGACCTTGCACGTTTTATGTTAAATATATAGAAATTTTTATTTCCCACCAAATGAAACCTAGTGAGCAACAAGAGATCTGCTATGTAGCCTTTTTTAGCTTTGCATATATGCCATCAGATCCAAGGAATGCATGGGACTGGGACTAATGTGTTGATATAAAGGGAATGATGACTTTAAGGAACCAAACACTTACACACAAATAACATAATTGGACACCCAAATGGTAAAAAAAACAGTAAACAATTTTACCCACCCCAACCCCCTCCCCAACCTTACCATTCATGATCACATGTCAGAAGTATAGCCACTTTAAAATCACCCCAACCCATTCTTGGATTCATTCATGGAAGCAATGTTTGTTGAATTTGCATAATCATATCCCCTTTCCAATGAATAATTTACTTTGTAAAAGCTAAAAAAATGTAAAAGAAAATCCCACTCCATGATTATATGCAAGATCGGAGTCAAGCCCACCCAAAATGGCACTTCTTTCATATTCATGTCACACAAATAATTCCCATTATAAAATGTATTTAATGATTAAATTTTATAAAAAAAATGCATTTGTAGGATGAAAAATATGAGCAATAGTCATTTTGATTTTTTTGATCCATACGATAATAACTTATTGCAGAACCAATGAAGAAAATACACAACATAGAAATAGGTAGAAATGGGTAGAAACAATATACATAAAAATAAATGTTGTTTTTATCAACATAATTAAACATAAACATTACCTCAAGATCAGAAACTCAAACCAAGGACAAAAATCCAAAATATCACACACAAACACAACTGTATCGCGTGTAAGGAACCCTGCATCCGGATCCAGCATGTCATAGAATTTCATGAATTGTAGAACTGAATTATTCCAAGTCTTTGTACATATGGATAAATTCTTCTAGACAATTTATCATAGTGTTTTTTATTGACTACCACCATCCGATATCTCACC
The DNA here is from genome assembly GCA_001517045.1 of Pseudotsuga menziesii. NCBI lineage: Eukaryota > Viridiplantae > Streptophyta > Pinopsida > Pinales > Pinaceae > Pseudotsuga > Pseudotsuga menziesii. The sequence continues at coordinate 522,092 of LPNX010507043.1, read as the reverse complement.
CAAAAATTCTTATCAAGATCAGTTCCAACATATTGGTCACTTTCCAAGTATGCATATAGTATCAAACGACACATAGACACCTGCCTCATAAAATTCCACCAGATTACAAGTAATAATAAAACCAATAGTACAAATGACATGACAATTGGACCAGAATACACAAAAGTCTTCGAATATATGAAGAAAATTATAAAATAACAAAACAAAACTAACAATTTAAACTTAAAACAATGGGATTCAGTGCCACACCTATGTGTAGCTCACAACCACCAGCATGAAAGAATTTCCTAAAGATTTTACTTGTCTCCATGATATTTTAAAAGCTAAAAAGTTCTCAACCTTCCATGCGAAGCTTCCTCTGTTTACAGTTCTTCCATCTTCACTTCTAGAGACATTGGAATCTACTTCATGATCTGTGCACTCCTACATTATAGAGGTATCCTTTAAAATGAGAAACTCTGCAGAAAAAACATTGTATCTTGCACCAAGTACCCTGGATTTTAAAGGATTAAAATTGAATGTGAAAAATGAATGCTTAACTTCTTAAAAGAGGCTTTAAAAAGACAATTTAAAATGCTTAATTGAAACATATAAGCATATAAACAAGTATGCAAACCATAAAATTGCAGACAACAGATGATAACGGAGTTCACCCCTCCTGGGCTACGTCTCCTAGCCACTTCCAATGAGAAGGCTGATATTAATAATTCTTTAAAAGTTTACATACATGAGTTCTAGAGATACTTTAGATTTTTGTCATTCAAACACATAAATAGACTGCATTACTATGTTCCTCTTGAAATTTTGAGGAAAATGAGTTTAAACTTGACCCCCTTTTTTGGATACCTCCTATGGCACATACTTTGAGAAAACCACCTCTTGCACCTATACGAATCATATGAATTGTACCTTTATCCATCCTTGGGAGTTGTGTAAGAACTTGGCACTGAACACCAATGTCTTTCCGTGGTTGTGAAAAGGGGTTAAAATAGTGCATAAAGGGGGGCCTAAAACCATGGACATGCACCCCTTTTTGGGCTTCCAAATCCCCAAAAGGAATAGATAAAAGATTTTTCAAATCCCTTAACTAGTAGAGCGCTTGGCACATTGGTGAAAACATTGACATTGTTGGGAGTAGGTCATGGGTTCAAACCCGCAGACCTCTCCTCTTGTTGTGATTTTGGTTGGCATGTGGTATGAGGTGTTGGTTGTATGGTTTTCCCATTGATTCTATGGGATTATGATGGATATGATTTACATACACATGGGGCCAAGGGATTACCCCTCAGTCCCACCCCTTTTTCAAACTAGAACATGTATCAACTTTAAATAGAAGTCTAAACCAATATATTTAAGAACCAATGACAGGAATCCTCAACAGGAAGATAATGTGGATACTTTGGTGGAGGTAGGGGTCAAGGGTTCGATCCTCCCTGATCCCATGAATTTTTGTAAACAAAACCATATTGTGGCAATCATATCACCGTGTGGCAACCTCTGATTTGTCCACTTGGATGCCAACTAGATGCCACCTGGATGCCACTTGTACATGCTCTTTGTCAAATGGATTCCATGTATCTACCACATGGAAGTATGAGACAGTACCACATCACCACCTATACTTACTGTACATCTTTCCATGTCAATTCCATACATTCCACATATCACCCTTATAGTGGTACCACATGGCACCCCTTTTTGCCCAATTTTACATGTTTTGCCGAAAATTCAGAATACCATATCTTTCACGTCCAAAGTCCGTTTGGAGAAAAACGAATGTTTCTAGAAATCTCTCATCGATCTCTACGCAACTGTAAGATTCTATTCACAATTTGAATAATTTATTTTTTATCAATATCAAATATCCTCCTAGATCAAACCTTCCCACTAGGAAGCTTTTGGGACACCAAAATCTTGAATCATTCAAAATTCAAGTGAGGACATGTTCGTCTCACTTGTCCCGTATCATTAGTCAATTCTTCCCGAAACCTAATCATTTGACTTATCATAATAACAATCAACACTACATTGACATTGTTGAGTACATTAATTCTATTTTCAACCAAATTTTCATTCAATATTGTCGAAACAAACCATACATCGGTGATTAGTAGAAAGATGAATATCAAAATTGAACATATGAAAGAGATTGTACCCACATCATGCTTATGTTTTACCATAGGAACACTATCAACCACAATAGGTGTATTGTGATGCAACGACACTTCCTTTTCATGCTTAGGATTATTTTCTTCCTTAAATTTCATATACATAAGTGCCAAATTCTGACTTGCATTAACGACTCTTTTCAATTGTTGTGTAGTTCCCAATGAAATGTAATTTTTAAATGAATGTGAATGCACTATATACTCAATTCCTTACTTAAACAAATGGTATTGATTATGTTCTCTATCAAAAATTTCCTTTCTATCATATAAGTATGGAGTACACAACACAATTCCACATATATGTAGTGGAATCACATCAAATTCAACTTCATCTACAAACTTGGATGTTATTGCGAACTTTAGATCACATTGCTTTGTTACTTGTAATATTTTATATTTACATACCATGCCTAATGGATAAGGTTTCCCATTTGGTTTTGTTGTTAATCCCAACTACTTAACTACTTCTTTTGAAATGAGATTAGCTTGGGATCCATTATCTATGAGTGTGTCAATATAAGTTTGGTTTGTAATTACTATTGTATGAAGTGATGCATTCATTTTTTCTATCCTTACAACTGACATGATCTTTGTAAGTAGAATCACATGAAGAAACAATGTTAGAATCATTACAAACAATATATTTACCTTTCACACCTACGATTTTTATCTTTGTTTCATCCTCATAATCCGATCCAAAGTCCTCAACGATAACTATGTCCTTTTGATTCCCTTGATTTTGACAATGTGAGCATGTATAAATCTCATCATGTTTCCTCACTATAGTTGTATGTTTACCTTTCCCTTTTCCCTTACCTTCTTTCGACTGGATGGATTCAATTGAGGAAAAGTTATCATGAGCATTCTGCCCTCTGGATTCAATGTGTCTAGCTTGCACAAATACCTAATCAAGGTTAGTGGGATTAAACATAAGTATTTTATGACACAAATAACTATGTAATCCTCCAATAAACTTGAGAATATTTTCTTGAGTGTAAAGAGGTATACCCAAAATCAAAGCTATTTTTCTGAATTCCTGAGTGCATTCCTGTATATTCTAAACTTTACCTTTCCTTAAGTTTTTCCAATCCACCATGACTTGCTATGTGTATCCTAATGGGTATAATTGTTCTTTAACACAACAATAAATTCATACCAGGAAGAAATAATTTTACCTTTTATAAGGAGGTCTTCACGTGTCTTAGTCTCCCACTATATGAGTGTAGTGACTCCAATACGGAGAGTAGCCAATTGGAACTTTGCACTATCATTTGCAAGCTTCTGGACCTTGCAATACACCTCAATATGTCAGATCCAATCATCTAGCTTTTATGTGTTAAGTTCACCATTATATGTAGGAAAATCAAACTTAATATCAAGTTTCAAATAAGTTAAACTAGACTTAGTCTTCTTAGGTTATTTCTTTGGATTTGAAGAAGCAGTTAAGGATCTTTCAGAAGAGGAAGACGAAGATGGAGAAGGATTCTCAAAAGGGTATCCTCCTTTTCCCTAGTTCAATAAAGCATTATACTTTGATTTCTCCATTATACTTTTCTTTCTCTCTTGATATTATGCAACAAAAAAAATTCTACTATGTCTTCCATTTGATAGAAATACTTGCAGAAAGCCTTCTCATCTTATTCTCGGAATTCTTCATCTGCCATTTTATTTCTTCAATGTGTACATACAATCTCTAGATTGAAAGTCTCGAGGTGGACATCAACTTGCTTAAGCCTTAATCTAGTTAGCATTCACAAACACACAATGTAATGGTTAAGCTACTCTAGTACCAAACTTGATCTAAATTTTTAAAGAATCTTTTTAACTGTTGAAATTGCATGTGATAATTGAATGCTTAACTTCTTAAAAGAGGCTCTAAAAATACAATTTAAAATGCTTAATTGAAACATATAAGCGCATAAACAAGTATGCAAACCATAAAATTGTAGACTGTAGATGATAACGGAGTCCACCCCTCCTGGGCTACGTCTCCGGGCCACTTCCAATGAGAAGGTTGATCTTATGAAGTATTTAAAATATTACATACATGAGCTTTGGATATACTTCATAGTTATGTCAGTCAAACATAGAAACTTACTGCACCATTGTTTTCCTCTCAAAATTCTAAGAAAAATGAGTATAAACTCGAACCCCTTTTCTTGAGACCTACTCTGGAACGTACTTTGAGACAACCACCTCTTGCACATGTACATATCGTACAGACTGTACCTTCCTGTACCTTTATCCCTCCTTGGAAATTGTGCAAGAACTTGGAATTGGACTCCAGTGGCCTTACATGGTTGTAAAAAGTGGTTAAAATAGTGCAAAAAGGGGTCCCGAAACCATGACCACGCACCTCTTTTCGGGCTTCCAAATCCCAAACAAATATTTTGCAAATACATTAACCAACGGAGTGCTTGGAGCATTGGTGAAAACATTGGTGTTGTTGGGAGAAGGTCATGGGTTCAAACCCACAGACCTCTCCTCTTGTTGTGATTTTAGTTGGAATGTGGTATGAGGTGCTGGAAATGTGGTTTGGTCACTGGTTCTATGAGATTAAAATGGATATGATTTACATACACATGGGGTCGAGGGATTATTTGTCAATCCTACCCATTTTTCAAACTAGAACATGTATCAACTTTAAATATAAGTCTTAACCTATATGGTTAAGAACCGACGGTGGGAATCCTAGACAATCAGATAGTGTGGAGACTTTGGAGGAGGTAAAGGTCAGGGGTTCAATCCTTCACGATCCCATAAGTTTTGGTAAACAAAACCATATTGTGGACAATCGATTTTCCATGTGGAAACCTTTGATTGGTCCACTGGAATTCCAACTAGATGCCACCTTGATACCACTTGTACACATTCTCTGTCAACTAGATGCCATGTATCTTCCATGGGAAGTCTAATATTGTGCCACATCACCACCTCTAATGAATGTACCTCCTTCCATGTCAGGTTTGTACATGCCATGTGTCACACATACAGTGGTTCCATGTGGCAACCCCTTTTTTTCTGAATTTTATGTGTTTTGCCGAAAATTCAAAATGCCATATCTTTCACGTCCGAAGTCTATTTGAGGTAAAAAAAATGTTTTAGGAAAGATCCCGTCAAGCTCTATGTAGGTGCAATATTTTGTTTATGATTTTAAGACTTTAATTTTGATCAATCTTGAATATATTCTTAGATCAAACCTTGCCACTGGGAAGCTTTTGGGTCACCAAAATCCTGAATCATTCAGAATTCAAGTGAGGACATGTTCATCTCACTTGTACCGCACCATTTATCCATTATTCCCCAAATTTCTACATTTGAATTATCATAATAAAAATCATCACTGCATTGACATTGTTGAGTACATTAATTCCATTTTCAACCAAATTTTCATTCACTATTGTTGAAACCATCCATACAATGTTGATTAATAGAAAGTTGAATATCAAAACTGAACATATGAAAGATATTGTACCCACGTCATGCTTATGTTTTACTATAGGAACACTATCAGCCATAATAGGTGTATTGTTATGCAACAACACTTCCTTTTCATACTTAGGACTATTTTATTCCTTAAATTGCATAGACATAAGTGCCAAATTACGACTTGCATTAATGACTCTTTTCAATTGTTTTGTAGTTCCCAATGATCTATCATTTTTAAATGAATGTGAATGTACTATATACTCAATTCCTTCCTTAAACAAATGATATTGGTTATGTTCTCTATAGGAAATTTCCTTTCAATCAGATAAGTATGGCCTGCCCAACACAATTCCACATATATCTAGTGGAACCACATCAAATTCAACTTCATCTTCGAACTTGGGTGTTATTGCAAAATTTAGATCACATTACGGTTATTAATTGTAATGATTTATCTTTTCATACCTAGCCTAATGGATAAGGTTTCCTATGTGTTTTTTTTGTTAATCCCAACTGCTTAACTACTTCTTCTGAAATGAAATTAGCCTAGGATCCGCTACCTATGAGTGTGTCGATCTTAGTTTGTTTTGTAATTACCCTTATATGAAACAATGCATTCATTTTTCTATCCTTATAACTAACTTGATCTTTGGAAGTAGAAGCACATGAAGAACCGATTTTAGAATCATTACCAATAATATCTTTACCTTTCAGACATATGATTGTTATCTTTGTTTCATCCTCAGAATCCGATCCAAAGTCCTCAACGATAATTGTGGCCTTTTTCTTCCCTTTCCGATCCTTAAACCATTTCGGTTTCATTTTTGGATGTAGTACCCCACACTTCGCTTCTTCGTGCCCTTGCATTTGAAAATGTGAGCATGTAGGTGTCTCATCATGTTTCCTCATTGTAGCTCTATTCTTACCTTTCCCTTTTCCCTTACCTTCTTTCAACTAGATGGATTCAACTAAGGAAAAATTAGCATGAGCATTCTTCCATTTGGATTCAATGTGTGTATCTTGCACACATACCGTATCAAGGATAGCAGGATTAAACATAAGTATTTTATGACACAAATAACTATGTAATCCTCCAATAAACATGAGAAGAGTTTCTTGAGTGTAAAGAGGTATACCCAAAATCAAAGCTCTTTTTTTTTAATTCCTTAGTGTATTCTTGTACATTCTGACCTTTACCTTGCCTTAATTTTTACCAATCCGTCATGGCTTGTTGTATTAGAATTTGAATGCCATTTAGATCTTCAAGCAAATAGTTCAGAATTATGATTCAATAAATGGAGAATGAAGATACAAATTGAACAAAACAAACCACACAAGAAACAGATGAGTATTGCTCAGGAATTTACAGTATCATTCACACTAATAAAATACGGTGTTACAATAGTTTACATAGGAAAATAATTCGAATACATTAGGTATCAATTCGAATCTATCCACTGGATCTGACTGTATCTAACTAAACATCTAACTCATGGTGTCTCAATCAATATCGAAGTCCAACAGATCAACTCCCAGATGTCCAACCAACTCAATCAATCAATAATAACTAGTTAACTCAGTGCAACTGAGTGTGGTAGGTGGGAAAAGGCGCCTACTCCACATGCAGCCATGCATTAACCATGCATAGATAGCGCTAGCTAACTGATTGTGAACTAACTGAAAGGAAATGGGGGCTAACTAAGACTAACTAGTACTAACTCCAACTAACTGATGTAGGTTGGTGTCAGGACTCCTAGTTGCTACTAAAATGTAGGGATTGGTCTAGGTGGTGCCCAAACTGATGCATGCACATGTAGTAAGTGGTAATTAACCTATAGCAGTGTTCCCCATACTCTAGTAACTGGTACATGTGGCCCCAATAGACCAAGTGGACACAAAGGTACTAGTGGACCCAATTAATTAATTAACGTTCCTAAGTTAGGCTAAATAATATAATAGAAAGTATGGTCAAGGGAGGATTAATAATCCTAACATGTTGCATGTAGCCTAATGGGTAGAATTGCTTCTTTAACGTAGCAATAAATTCATAATAGGAAGAAATAATTTTACATTTTGTAAGAAGGTATTCCTATGTATTACTCTCCCACCAGATGAGTGTAGTGCCTCCAAGACGGAGAGTAGCCAACTGGATATTTTTCACTATCATCTGCAAGCTTCTGGATCTTTCAATACACCTCAATATTATCGATCCAATCATCCAAATTTTATGTATTAAGTTCAACATTATATGTAGGAAAATCAAACTCAATATCAAGTTTCAAATAAGGCAAATCAGACTTAGTCTTCTCAGGCTTTTTCTTTGGATTTGAAGAAGCAGTACTGGAGGTTTTAGAAGAAGAACAAGAATATGGAGAAGGAGGCTCAAAAGGGTCTCCTCCTTTTCCATGGTTCAATAAATCATTATCCTTTGCTTTCTCCTTATTCATTTTCTTCTTTTCTAATCTCTCTTGATAATATGCAAAAAATATTCTACTATGTATTCCATATGATAGAAATCCCTACAGAATGCCTTCCCATCTTCTTCTCATTATTCTTCATCTGCTATTTTCTTTCTTCGACGTTCACGTCCAATCTCTGAATTCTAAGTCTCAAGTTGGCCTTCACCTAGCTTAAGCCTTGATCTAGTTAACATTCATAAACTCATAATGCAATGGTTAAGATGCTCTGATACCAAAATTGATCTAGATTTTTAAAGGATCTTTTTAACCATTAAAATTGCATGTGAAAATTGAATGTTTAACTTCTTAAAAGAGGCTTTAAAAATACAATTTAAAATGATTGATTGAAACATATAGGCACATAAAAAAAGTATGCAAACCATAAAATTGCAAAAAATGATTGATAACAGATTTCACCTCTCCTAGGCTATGTCTCTGAGCCACTTCCTATTAAATTGAGCACATAGATCTATGGACAAACACACAACTCACAAGATAGATCGCATAATTTATTCAGTTATTGAAGAATGAAACAGTGCAAAAATGGCTTGCAGCTGTGAATGCTTTTTATTAATCAAAGAGTAATTAGATAGTAATTACAATGAAGTACAATGGATTAAATAGCCACATGCAATTCGAATACACATGAGGAAATTTGAATTGATTAGACTCTACTTGAATGTAGGTAACTAAGACCTTGTCTAAATCAATGTTGGAGGACTCAATAGTTAACTGACCTTGTCTAAACCATTACCGGAGTTCAACGGAGTTCTTAAACACAACTCAAGTGTCTTCTTTAGTGTTGACTGAGGCTAACTGGCTGTGGTAGGTGAGAAATGCACCTCTCCTGGATGCAGTCATGCAAACCTAGCACTAACTAAATGTAGATGACTAGAATTGAATGTAACTGACTCCTAGCTCAGCTTGACTAGTCACTAACTGAACTAAACTGATGAAGGTTGGTATCAACACTCCCAGTGGCTCCTAAATTGTAGGAATTGATCTAGGAGGATCCTAAACTGATGCATGCAAGTGCAATCAGTGGAATTAGACTTCAATTAGTGTTCCCCACACTTTAGTAACTGGAACATGTGCCCTAATTAGGCCAAGTGGACCCAGTGGTGCAAGTGACTAAAAATAGACTAGATGGACTCCCGATTTAGACATGACTCATGATTTAAACATATGAACAAATTGGACAAGGGAGGATTAATAATCCTAACACCCCCCTGAATGATAACATGGACAATCTGTGGGCCCTGGTAGCTAATACCATAGGTCNAAGTAAAGTAAAGTAACTACTCAATACAAGGAGCTGGGGAAAAAACCACATGGGAAAAAATCCCCCCCCCCTCTAATTAAGTAGGTAGAATCAGGATCAATCTGGTTCTTCTGTGCACAAGTATCCTGGGGCCTAGCATGTGAACCTATCCATCATTATTTTTGGAGGAATATTCCTCTTTGTAAGAAGAATGATATGCTCAACTAAATCAGAAATATAGATAGCTGCCGAATGAAGACTGGACCCATGTAGAGCAACTGAAATCAACTGATAAATGAGAAAAGGTTCCTGAGGATTCAAAACATGTGAGGAACACTCAATAAAATTATATGTTTCAGCCATGAACATCAAACCATGAGTGGTAAAATCAGCCCCAAGTGTTAGGAGAAAGTGTTCATGCGGATGCAGAATGTCTTCCTCTTTACTAGTTCTATGAGGAGATGCACATGTGATGAATGGTAGAGAAGCACTGGGACTATGGAGAGTGAATGCTTGATATCCATAGTCTGATATAGCTTCAAAAATATATAATTATTCACAAAATAAAATATTAGCAACCTCATAAGAGTAAAATAACACCAAATCCCCAGCAGCAGTTTTGAAGAGAAATTGTGGTGCTTGATTTTTCACACCGGAATTGGTGAGAGAAGCTACAAGCATGAATGATAATAATATCTGATAAGAAATTAAATCAGATATAAATAGGTTCACAGCAGATCCAAAAATGTGAAATGAAATCAAATCGCCAACAACATTTTTGTAGGAGACTTGCGGTACTTGTTTCTTCACACCGTTGATGAGAACAGCTACAAGCAGTACTGAAGGTTTATGAACCTGAAATATTGAACCAAGAAATATAAGATCAGAACTTGAATAATATCATATCAGATATGATAAGTTTCATATCAGATCCAAAGGTATGGTCAACTGAGACAGTGGATGCACAACTTTCTTCTTCTTCAAAATTCTGAATTTTGGTGCATGCAATCCTGCAGGAATTTGCTGAAAGATCTAGATCAAGGGGAGCAAATGGCTCACTCTGGTAATCTGATATTTCTTCAAAAATATCCAAGGTATTAAATATTTTCACACCAGCATCAACATTAGAGAGAGAAAAATCAAATTCCTCTTCACTTTTGGAAGCAATTACTAGCAAATTTTGCACATAATTCAAAGGAAAATCATCAATGAATGATTGCATGGAAGTGCAGTTGTATTTTTATTAAATATTAGAGATTTGAATGTCTTATTCTGTTTCATCCATATGAGGATATGAGATATCAGATATCTCATAAACTTCTGGAGCATCAGGAGAAGGATTCACTACAAGGAGACTGTCTTCAATTCGAATTGACTGTGTAGAAGCTTCTGGTTCTTCTTCTTCTTGAACAACTTCATCAGAGAGAGTGGAGGCCAAGTTTTTTATAATTCTTATGGTTCTATATATTCTCTTGAAATTTCTATTATCAATCATTCCAAAGGTTCTATCCAATGTTGTCCAGAGATCCTTTGGTTTTTCAATAGATCTTTTGAGGTAGCACATGCTAGGAGAAACAACCATACACATTGTTCCAAAAGGTGCATCATATTCATTTAGCCAGTCCTTCTCACTCTCAAAGGACTCTTCACCAAGTCCAATAGACACCTCATAGATATGTTGTCTCTTCAGAGATGCAATCATCTTCATCTTCTATTCTGAATAGTTTGAGAATAGGGAGAGAAGAGGAACTGATGAATCCATTTGAAGTTGTACCTGCAAAACACAAAAGGGGCACTGTAAGGTAGAACAACCTGCACATTTTACGTTTTCATAATACCCAGCATATTTTATCAAGCTTGATTAACAACTCCTTAACTTGGGGTATTAAGTGGTAAACCTTCTACTTCTGGTGCAGATCTGGAAGGAGAAATTTTGCTCAAAAATGATCTAGTAGGAGATCTGAGGAGGAGAAGTGCCTTGTCCTCCGAGTCTATGATACCATATTAAATTGAGCACATAGATATATGGACAAACACAAAACTCACAAGATATATCACACAATTTACTCAGTTATTGAAGAATGAAACAGTGCAAAAATGGCTTGCAGCTGTGAATGCTTTTCATTAATCAAAGAGTAATTAGATAATAATTACAATGAAATAAAATGGCTTAAATATCCACATGCAATTTGAATCCACATGAGGAAATTTGAATTGATTAGACTCTACTTGACTGTAGGTAACTAAGACCTTGTCTAAATCACTGTTGGAGGACTCAATAGTTAACTGACCTTGTGTAAACCATTACCAGAGTTCAACAGAGTTCTAAAACACAACTCAAGTGTCTACTTCAGTGTTTACTGAGAATAACTGACTGTGGTAGGTGACAAATGCACCTCTCTTGCATGTAGCCATGAAAACCTAGCACTAACTGAATGTAGAGGACTATACCTAATGTAACTGACTCCTAACTCAGCTTGACTAGTCACTAACTGAACTCAACTAATAAAGGTTGGTATCGGCACTCCCAGTGGATCCTAAATTGTAGGAATTGATCTAGGAGGATCCTAAACTGATGGATGCAAGTGTAATCAGTAAAAGTAGACCTCAATTAGTGTTCCCCACACTTTAGTAACTAGAACATGTGCCCCAATTAGGCCAAGTGGACCCAATGGTGCCAGTGACTAAAAATAGACTGGATGGACTCCCAATTTAGACATGACTCCTGACTTAGACATATGAGAAAATTGGACAAGGGATGATTAATAATCCTAACACTTCCAATGAGAAGGCCGATCTTATTAATTCTTTAAAAGCTTACATACATGAATTCTAGAGATGCTTCAAAGTTCTATCAGTCAAACACAGAAATAGGTTGCACCATTGTTTTCCCCTTAAAATTCTAAGAAAAATGAGTATAAAATCGAACCCCCTTTTTCAGAGACCTCCTCTGGAATGTACTTCGAGAAAAACACCTCATGCACTTGTACAGATCATATATATTGTACCTTCATGTACCTTTATCACGCCTCGGGAACTATGCAATCACTTGGAACTTAACTCCAATGGCCTTCCATGGTTGTGAAAAGGGGTAAACTAATGCAAAAAGGGGGGGCCGAAACCATGGCCATGCACCCCTTCCAAATCCCAAACAAACATAAAACAAATATTTTGTAAATCCCTTAACCAATGGAGATTTTGGTGCATTGGTGAAAACATTGGCTTTGTTGGGAGGAGGTGACAGGTTTAAACTTGTGAAACTCTCCTCTTTTTGCAATGTTGTTTGTCATGTGGTATGAGGTGTTGGTTTTATGGTTTGATTGCTAGTTCTATGGGATTACAATGGATATGATTGACATACACATGGGGATGAGGGTTTATCCCTCGGTCCCGACCCTTTTTCAAACTAGAGCATGTATCAAATTTAAATATAAGTCTCAACCAATATGGTTAAGAACCAACAACGGGAATCCTGGACAGGCGGATATCATGGAGATTTTGGCGTAGGTAGAGGCCATGGGTTCTATCCTCCCTCGTCCCACAATTTTTGGTAAACAAAACCATATTGTGGCCAATCAGATCACCAAGTGACAACCTCCATTTGATCCAATTGGATGCCAACTAGATGCCACATGGATGCCACTTCTACATACTCTCTATCAACTAGATGCCACGTATCTTCCACATGGCATTCTAAGACCTTGCCACATCACCAGCTCTAATGGTTATACATCCTGCAATGTCAGGTCTATATAGGCCATGTGTCACCCTTATATTGGTGCCACTTGGCACCCCTTTTTGCCCAATTTTACCTATTTTTCAAAAAATTCAAAATGCCATATCTTTCACTTTAGAGTTTGTTTGAGGAAAAACAATTGTTTCTGGAAAGTTCTCATCGAGCTCTACGCAGATGCAAGCTTCTGTTCGCAATTTGAAGACTTTAATTTTTATCAATCTCGAAGATCTTCCTAGATCACCAACCTCGGTATTTTTCATCCTTTTATTAATAATTTTGAGACATATTATAGCTTCTCAAAGTTGCATTCTTTCCACCATTAGGCGATCTTTATGAGGGTCCAAGCATTCACATTCCTAGGAATCATGTGGCACTAATTCAATGTTTTTAGGCAGTTGTCTAATTCCAAACATGTATCTTCTTCACAAACTGTTACTTATCCTCAAAATTATCCAATGGATAGGTCTTTCTCACAAATTCTTATGGAGGCTCCATAAATTATTTCTCATAATTCTCTTCTTCCAGTGCACATGAATTTGAGCAGACCACAAATTCAACTTGGAAAATGGTCCATGAAAAGTCCCGCAAGCATACAAATAGTTTAGATTCAACTTCAAATGCAAAGGAGCTACCTATGACTAAGACAATTATTATGTCTCTGTACAAATCTGTTATGTGTCAATTTTATGGGATTAACAATAAGTGTGAGTGGGGAACTAGTTGTCACTTTGTTCACTCAGAAGAAGAACTTTGGAAGGGTTAGCAAGTATAAGCACTTTTTTGCTAGAAGGTGGAAACAGTTCATGGCAATGCAGTAAGTTCCAACATGCATGATGGGGTAAAAAATTATAAAATCAAATTTTGCACACATTATGAGAAAAATGGAAGCTATCCAAATCAGTGAAAGTGTAAATTTTCCCGTGGACATAAAGAGCTTAGGCCTATATCAGCTTCATCTATGATTCTCACCAAATGAGATACAAATGTGGCCTTGGTAGTGAGACCAATAACTTTGTAGAGATAAGAGCATTATCAATTTTAAGGACCATTGCATTGAAAAAGGGATTAAGTCATTTAAAAATCTATAGGGACTCACATATGGTGTGGAGAGGTTGAAGGGATCCAGGAGGAAAATAAGTTTTGATCTACAGAGAAGTTTGCATCATTCTGAATCCCTCTAATCCAAATTTACGACAATTCATTTTCACAATGTATACAGGGGAAAATAACCAAGAGGTAGACTTCTTATCAAAGCAAAATTGTAGTGAAGATCCAAGTTATCTTCTATTAAGGTCTTGATCGGACGGGAATGTGGATATCCTATAATCTGGGACAATTTCATAAAAATGGTAGAATTGTTCCCAACATGGGAAAAGGAATAAATAAAGATTTGTGAACAAACACTAGTATGTCATGGAAAGAATTTAATTGAATAAGTACAAAACTAGAATTGACCCAACACAATTGGTGTCAAATTCAGTTCTATTCCAACAAAATCCAAGTTCCCCCCCAACACCCAAATATCATTAAAAAGATGAGATACAAATAATACACATACATATGTGTATAACTTCCTTTCAGCCCTTCCTGATATATATGACCTCTTATCTTGTAAAAAGGAATTTTGATAAAAGGTGTTAGGTTTTTATGATCATTTTTTTGTGGTTCAACAACTCAGTTATGTAATGTATGTGTCTGTATTTCATCCAAAATAATTTGCAATGTGATCATATCAATCAAACCTAGGCCTTCCCCTAACATGCACACATACTATACAAAAATAAACACTGAACCCAAATAACATACAAGCATATAACCTCGAAACCAACAATACCTGGCATTGTAGCAATAGAAACAGAGTCTCCTTGAGGCATGGGGCTCCAATATTGTGGATGGAAACAATTTCATCAGAGAATGACTGTTGGTGGAATGCACTGGTCATCTTGATGATGGTTCTTGTGCTTCCTTTGTTGATGCTACTGTTAGAAGAAGAAGGATGTGAGGATCCATGTCCATGTGGAATCCTGTTAAAAATATAAATAAAAATTAATTATATATAATATAAATAAAATATATAAATATTAAATATTAATAACACATAAATAGTTATTAGTAAACTATTCTAAAAGGACGCATCCTTTCATGGATGGTATCCAAAGTGCCTTTATGATATATATATGACACTCACATTGTAATCTTTCATCATCATTCATATTCATATTTATTTTATCTTTTCAAAATGGAGTTATTTTCCATTGGTTAATTATTCACTTGAGTAATCCTTGAGAATATCCGGATACGATTTTTAATCATTATCCCAGGTTTCCTCATATTGTGGTATTTGACCAAGAAGGAAAAAGAGAACAGGTAAAAACAAAAACAAGGTTTATAAAAACACACGTGGTTTTATAACCTAGTTATATACACAAAAAAAAGGGTAAAAAGAAGAAGAAGAAGAAAAGGGAAAAAAAAGAATAAGTAAAAAAACTACACATTGTATTATGAAACCACACATGGTTTCATAAAAGAAAAAACCATTACATTAATAAAAACCCGTTTGATGGTAAAAGGAAAATAATTAAATTATAGAGTGAAAGATTAATTCATATTTTTAGATTGAAAAATATTAAAGTGATTTACAAGTATATTTAGAAAATAGATTATAAGGGTGAGTTCCAAGGCTTGATATTTATTTTTATAAAAGTTAATCCTCAAAATTTGAACTTGGGTGGGGAGGGTAACAATCCTTCTTCCCAACCACCCAATCTATGCAACCTACAAGAATTCAAAGGAAGAAGTTTTACAAATAGTACCACTTAGGGTCCTTGCACCTGCATCCATTATTATTGAAGAAAAGATAACTAGAAGTTACAAATTATGGTGATTACATATTCATAAATACAGATGCAATTACCATAAATATTGGGCGAGTTAGAGCATTATAAAGTATCCAATTATCATCTACAACTTCAAATTAAGAAGTAAGAAATCAATAATATGTTAATAGAGAAGGAAAAACATTGGTTAAAAAGCACATCAAGCAATTAACCACACAAATTGAGGAATTAAGGAATGAAAAACATTATAGTCGGAATATTCAAGGACAAAATATCAAAAAGGAAATTATCGAGAGTAAAGACGAAAGATGCAAAAACACTTTTTTTTTTGTGAATTCAAAGTCTAATATATTGAAATAAAATAGTGGTATAGTAAAAAACATAGCTCATAGTACCAATTATGCAAGCAGAATGTGGAAAAGAAGGATTTAAAACCTTCCCTTGAGGGGAATTCAGGCTATTACAAACCAAATGAACCTCCCTATGAAAGGGAAAACAGATCATTGTAGTACAAAAATTGACAGTGTTTAAACATGAAAACTGAAAATAACTACTATAATTAACCTGGGAGTCTAAACCCCAAGAGGCCCAATCAAAAAGAGAAAACACAGAAGCCATGAAACTTGGATTAAGGCTTGGAGGGTGGCTTCTCCTCTATTGGAACCCCAAAGTTGAAACCAAGCTGATATTTTGGTTGACCCATCGCTGGCGAAGCAAGTGGGTTGACAGGAGGTTGACCATCATGTTTGCCAAGACTTTCGCCATCGCTTCTAGTAGCCTCTTCACTGCTGGTTTCCTCCTTGTTGCTGGAGGGGTTTCACTTGAATGGGAGTGGCTCGATTTTTCTCTACTTGACCGCAATGTTGATGGAAGCTTTAACGTGCTTTGTGCTAGACATGGTCCTCTAGGGTGGGGGAGGTGACTGTTTAATATCCATAGGATCAACTGATGGATTCATGGAAGGAGTCGGGGGGTCAATCTAAGGGCCGATGGGACAAAGGATCAGTCTGGCCAAAATATTTTTGACAACCAAGTATTTTTTTCCTGTGATCAACTATTATGTTTGTCACTGAAATAGAACCTGTGATCTCATCTTCCCAATCATCAAAGAGTAAAAGGAGAGGGTCAGTAATTCCAAACCATAGCCTTCTCTATTAGCTTGAGCCTAGAAGCTTCTGTCTCACACATAAGCATTTCCATGGTCACCTTGTCCCCATCTAGGCATGGTTTGCAATCTACGCATAATTATCTGCTTGACCGACAATGCAGAGTAATGAAGCTTTTGTGCGTCGATAGAGAGGATGAGAGCGGGATATTGAAGGCTATGATAATTCTCCATCACCTCTGGCTTTGTAGGATAATCAGCTTTTGCATAATTGAGTAGGAGCAAACAAATGAGATGAAGAATAGTGAACATGATGCCCTTAATGAAGGGACACAAATCTATAGGTGACATTAAGAGTGCCTTACTTTGCAAGGGGATGGGAGGTACCAAATGATGGAAGGAGGATCTCTTCCCATAATTAGCTTGGAGCCTGCTCCATTCGAAGTGGGAGCCATGCCGTGACAATTAAGGATGTGAAGAGGTGAAGTCATAGGAGTGACGTCGAGGATAGTTGTGTGTCTCGACGGCCACTCCTTGTTGTTTGTGTGGAAAATAACCACCCGCATCTGGGGAAGATGCAACGACACTTACAGAACAAAAAGGCATAACATTGTCTTCATCAATATTCTTTGAGGACTAAGCATATCTGAAGAGGAAGGAAATGTTATAAATAAAAATAAAAATTACTTATATATAATATAAATAAATTATAAGAATGAAAGTAATATAAATAAAATATATAAATGTTAAATCTTAATAACACATAAATAGTTACTAGTAAATTATTCTAAAAGGACCCATCCTTTCATGGATGGTATCCAAAGTTCCTTTACTATATATATATAGTAAAGGCACTTTGGATACCATCCATCACTTAGCAATCTTTCATCATCATTCATATTCATATTTATTTATCTTTTTAATATGTATTTATTTTCCATTGGTTGATTATTCGTTTGAGTAATCCTTTAGAATATTCGGATACGGAAATTACACATCCCTCCTCCACTTGGATGAAAATTGAAATCCCACCTCCTAGAGAGGGGTGGGAAAATCTGTTCCACCAATGGGAGTCATTCAGATCCAGTTACCATTCCCCACTCCCAACTAGTTGTATATTGAATGATTCATGTTCCCTAATGGCCGCACAACATAGGGAACTCATATTAGTGTAAGCAGGAATATTTCACCTTCTACAGACAGAAGTTATTCCTCTGGTCTGAATGGTTCATATCCAGAACAAATGAACGACAAAGGATGAAGACCCTCCTTGGATTTCGTAGATACCTGAAATACCGTTTCGATAGTAAAATTGTGTACCTGCAATCATATTAAACAAGTAAACACATCAAAGCTACCAGAACATAATCTATTCATCCATGTCAATGAATAAGGAATCCAACAACATTTACATGTGAAATCAACAACAACAGTAATGTGGGACGGAAATTAGCTTTGCATTAAGATGAATGGAGAAGCTTACAACCAATTAAGCCTTAGTGTTGAAATGTATCTCCATGAAACCAACACTTCATCCCCATAAGCTCCAACTTTGCTCTCTATGCTCTCCAATGGCTTGGGCCAAGTGGTCAATCCAACAGCATAACAATACCTCTATAGTTCGCCCCTCAACCATGGACATGAGCTTGTATTTATAAGGCTCAATGGATAGGAATGGTTGAGATATTTTTGGATGAGGTGGCCTCTAAGATCCTATGATGGGGGATCTCAAGCTCAACTGACCCATAATGTTAGGGATAAGAGAGGACACGAGGCTCGTGATCTAGAAGCCTCGAGAAACCTCTCTTTTTTCCCATTTTACCCAGGGTACCGCCTTTTGCCTCTTATGAAAGAGCGGTTCAAGTTAAAAACACTTATGGACCAAAGGCTATAAGTTGTGGCACCGCTTATGGTAAACAAGACACAGGCAGTGCGAGTAAGGTACTGCTCATCACTAACAAGGAAAGCACAATGCTGAGTATTTTAATGAAAGATTGACAAACAACACGGGTTTCCACTCCAAGTGCTGGGATCAAGGGCGAGTATGTAAGTCAAAGGTCTTATCACATGGTGGTGACAGGATTTGAGTATAACAAGATGCCCCCCAAAGCATGAGTCTTAGAGGGATACAATAAATGAGAGTTTTGAGAGAACAAGTCGTCGCTACGAGGTGAAAATGTCAGCTCGATCGGAGCATGTTTTCAAGTAAGAATCTGTAATACATCAATATTTTTGACTCATAGACACAAGTAACCAACTCATGGCTGTAGACCAATACAAGGCAGATCCATGGGAGGAATAAACAAGCATGGCTACTAGAATACAGCGTAGATCCATGTGATAGAGGACTCAAACTTGGACATAGATACCAGGAATACAACGTAGATCTATGTCATACAGAGACAAATTTGAGCATAGCCATGACCATACAAATGTGGATCCATGCTAGATATACAAAAACTCCATCGCAACCTGGGGAAAAGCAATGAGCGCTTTAAACAAATACCCAAGGTCTTCGTCTCGTCTTCCACAAAGTACGATTCTATCCATGTGATTACAATTATCTGAAGTCGAACAAGGTAGAAACCACTTGATTATCGACCAATGATGTGAACTATTAACAAGTGCGAGGGAGATCACCATTGATTTCAATGATTCCCAAGGTACCCTAGTACAATCTACTAAGTGTGAATAGATGTCCTGATGTTGAACACCCAGTCGATTCTATCGATCAAAGGTCAATGATGTGAACCTATGTCAAGAGTGAGAGAATCTGTCATTAATGCATACAGATCTCAAGGTACTAAGTTTTTGTTTCTAGACTATTTCCTGGATGATGAACTGATGTCGATGGGGATAGTCTCGTTGAAGGAGGGCCATGATGAGTCCCACATCGACGACACAAAACTCGGAACAAAGTTCAGGAATGATGTGAATGTAGTAACCATAAGACTAATTCAAAAGTACTAACACAGAGACTGTTCTGACTGCAGAGGTAATACTTCTTCAAATTCCCTTTGAACATTGGGTGGCAGACAAAAAGACTTAGCAGCATGACTGGACGGAACAAACCCACAATGCGACAGCAGACAATGCATTCTTTTGAAAGACTCAAAGGAGTTGCATGACTCATGAAAGTGGATCATCACGGAGATCAGTTGAATACCCAATTGACTAACATGATATGCAGACAAGTGCCATGTTCAAAGATAATGACAAACTACTTCCATTTATTTGCAAAATGATTCCCTTCCCATTTTCCCCATCATGATCGATGAGTGCCTCTTTTCGATTTTACGAGTTCAAATATGGTAACAAACACTCAGTATAGCTTGTCGAAAGACAAGTCCAGACTTATATGTTTTACAAACCTAAGAGAGGAGGGGTTCGTTCCCAAAATGGGTCTCTCAATGTTTAATTTAATGAGTCCAATGAAAGAAAATTCAGTATCATTCTTGTTTAGAGAGTCTGAACGATTACGGAAGAAGACTCCAAAAGGGGTCCTTTTTCGTATGATTTAGTCCCTAAGGCCCGAAAAAGTGTAAAATCATACCTTAGAGAACTCTTCTAGTCATGATTGGCTGGAGTGTTCCTTTTTCATAAATAGTCTATCCGAACTGAAAAATAGATAACCTACCGTCAGAGAGACGACTCTTCAAATGCTTTAACAAGCGTGAAGAAGACAAGATCACTCAACAATCATTTTGTATTTATGGAGCCCGAAAAGAGTTTAAAGAAGACTCCATTAAACTTTTTTAATGTTTGAATCTAGAGCACTAAAAAGTAATAAACTAAGCTCAAACCACTTTTCATGTTTTAACCAAAGCATGAAAAATGAAAAGTAAGCTCAACATCATCTTACTATTTTTAACGAGCTCAAAGATCAGTTGAAAGAATGATCGAAGATTGGTTTCATCTTTACACAAGCTTGAAACCAATGGGTAAACTATGCTTGAAAAATCCCATTAACATAATATACAAAGGTTGGAAGCTTGCCCCTAGCATGATTGCTAGCGAAGTTTACCCCTAGCATGGTTGCTAGGGGCTTGACATGCCCCCCAAGATTTTTTTCTTCTGATGATTCTTCTTCCATACCCAACCTAAAAAACCTGGTTACTTATGTGAAAATGTTCACCAGGGGGGTAGGAAGAACAAGAATCAAAAAGGTTAAAAGAAGGTTCAAGTTCTAACACTAAAGTGAAGACTCGACTCAAGGGAAGGGGATCTCTTTCATTTTTACACAAGCTTGAAATAGAAGGTAACATTGCTTGGAACATGGTTTCATTTTTATGCAAGCTTGAAACCAAAACCTACACTATGCTTAAGGAAACCTACTTCATTTTTTAATGAGCTTGAAATAGAAAATGAACTATGATCGGGAATGGTTTCATTTTTATGCAAGCTTGAAACCAAAAGGTAAACTATATTTGAGGAGATCCATTTCATTTTTTAACAAGCTTGACATAGAATGAGAACTTTACTCATAAGGATCTATTTCATTTTTTAACGAGCTTGACACAAAATGGGAACTATGCTTACGGCATGGTTTCATTTTTATGCAAGCTTGAAACCAAAAGGTAAACTATGCTTAATAAGTGGTTTTATTTTTTAACGATCTTGAAACCAAAAGTAAACTATGCTCACAAGCATGCTCCTACCCAACATGATATCCATAGGTTGGTAGGTTTCCCCCATTACATAAAATCTAGAATCTTATCTCCATTATGATGTCCATAGACTAGAGCCATGCCCCCCATTTTACCTATGATGGGAAGAATCTAACTAGAAGAAGGGGAAGGAACCTGGCAAGAACATGTGGCACATTCAGGGCAGTCTGATTACTAGGAGTAATGTGATGGTTAGGTGTAACAAAGGAAAGTTGATCAATGGTCACAATCTTCCCATCATGGGGAAAATGCATAACTCTAAAGAGTGTGGACACAATAGCCTTCATGGCATA
This sequence comes from Pseudotsuga menziesii, assembly GCA_001517045.1. Lineage (NCBI taxonomy): Eukaryota > Viridiplantae > Streptophyta > Pinopsida > Pinales > Pinaceae > Pseudotsuga > Pseudotsuga menziesii. The sequence goes on along the minus strand of LPNX010507043.1, from coordinate 500,137 downwards.
AACATAATCACATCCAAGGAGCAGATTGAAATCTAAAGGACCTTGGACCACCATAACATCAATGCAGATAGTTGTCCCTCCTAATGTAATAGGAAAATAAGGAAGGGTCCCTAAAGGTGAAGTAGGTCTTCGATTAAAATCTAGTATCTGATCGATGGCTGGCACAAGCTGAGGAGAACCTAAAACTTGCCAAGTAGTTGAGGATAGAATACTAACATAAGACCCTTCGTCAACAATAGTGCGAAGTATCCACCTAGCAGTAACATTCACAACTATCTGTAAAGGAACACTTGAATGAATACGAGACTCTACTAGGTTACTCCAGTCAAAGGAAATAACCTCACTACTTCGAGAGGGTTCTATCGAAACAGACAAAATTTCCTCTTGCCAAGAACAATCAGAACGAAGCATGAAAACTTCAACAGGTTTCAGTGCATTCTCTATAGTAAGAGAAGAACAAGACAAAGATTTGGTCAAATAGACTACTTCAGTCTTACCACTCTCTGATGAAAGAGCGAGATCGGGTGGAAATGACATCGAATCAACCACTTTAACTTCACTCTCCAAAGGAAGAATGGGATCAACCACAGATAAATCTGAATCGACCACTTGGTCATCCAATGGGGGATCGAGGGTTAACTTACTATCACTTGTTGGAATCACCTATTGATGATCAATAATATTTTCCAACCAACGTGAAGCTTCATCCATGCTTGGACAAATAAAAGTACGATGCATATCCTTGCATATCAAACAAGGATACAAGACTTTACCCTTACGACATTTTACCAATGGGTCACTGGTTGAGGGAGTATCATCAACATGATGATAAGAGGTTGATGACAAAGATGGTTTGGACCTTTTAGACCACTCTTCTTGTACACAGGAGAGATCGAGACACTCCTTAGGAAGGTGGTCCCCCTTTAAAAGCTTGCAAGGGAACTTGGGTTTTCCGGGTGTTCTCTTAGAATGAGCACCATCAAGGGTAGATAGTTTCTTCTTTTTCTCTTTCTTATCCTTCTTATTTTTACCCTTCCCTTTCTTCTTCTTATCACCATGACTACTAACCATAGAGCTTTGGTTAAGAAAAGAAGAAGAAAGAGATGAAGCCACAACCGACGAAGAAGGAGAGGGATTAGGTTGAGGTTGTTCCTCTCTCAGAGGAGAGGTGACATTTGAGACATTAGGTGTAACAGGAATTACCGGATTAAACAACCATATCGGTAATCCTATAATTAATCCAGGAAGATTCAGAGTGGCAATAAAGGGAGGACCAATACCTTCAATTGGAGGGAATACAAAAGTTACACCTTGGAAAGGGACCTCTTGATTGGTAGTCCCAGGTGGGGATGCCATCTCTAAACTCTCTAATAAATGCCTAACTACCACGCACAAGCAAGTACTACTCAAACTAAAAGAAACAAGAAAACATGTGAAAGGAGTGGATAAGAGTCAGGAACCTCACAGGACAGGCCAAAAGGATAACTCATATGGTTTGAGGATTCCTAAAAGGGTCTCCCAATATACACAAGGTACGTGGGAGCTCGAATCGGTACTAGTGTTGTCTAATGCATAACCGTACACAAGGGACCTTCCAATATACAATCTAGTACATGAAATACCTTTCTATATAACTCAAGGGTACATGAAAGGCCGTTCGATATACCAACGGTACGTGGAAGAACCGCGTGAGTCTCAGGATGTAATGCAGAAGAGTAACAACAGCTCCTACGCTTAACGACACTCGAACACGTCTCTAACTTATCACTCAAATTCCTAAAATTTTTAATCTAGTACTACCGTTAATTTTATCTTGTGCGTTTAGGTGGAACCATGGAGTGAAAACTTGAAATTAAAGAAGATGCACACTGATCTATATGATAATGCAAGTTTTCCTCTTCAATGAAATTCTACCTAAGAGAGGGAGAGATATTTACTTTTCTTCCCAAAAAATGCACACCCAAATGTAAATGCAATTCTATCTTTTCAAACAAAAATGGAACTATCAATGTACCCCAACAATCTTCAAGTCAAATAAAAAAGATATCTAGAGAACATCAAACATAAATAAACCAAAAATGTTTCCTATCTTTTCGTGCTTGAAAAAGATGCATAAAAACTTAATGGAAAGATGATTTCACTAACGTTTCCAAACAGAACTAACTTTAAATCACGCAAAGTTGAAAACAGATATTTCTTCTTAATGAAAGTAAGACCTAGAATTTCAAACAATCATGCACAAAACAAGAAGAAAATCGTTCAACAACGCTTGTGAATAAAGAAAAGGAGAGAGAAAACTAAAACTTTTCTTTGAAACAGACAAGGAAACGAAGAACCAATCTTTCCTACCAATCACTAAAAAAATCAGCATGCAAAAGGAAACAAGAATCACCCCAAGCAAAGAAAGACTCAAAACAACATGGATCACTCATGCATTCCAAGTCCAAAACAAACCAAAGCCTACACATGAAAATGAAATGTATATTTCCAATTCCAATGAATAATATCTGCAGAAAAGAGAAAGAGGTTTCAAGCAAAGAAAATAATGTAAAATCCAACGCAAGAAACATAAAATCTCTTTGAATGCAGAGGGAATACAACAATCAAAGCAACTGCAGAATATACAATTCAAAAATACACTTCATTTTCATCAAAAAGTAAGCCAAAAACACACAAAAATCAAAATACAAAGTCTAGAACAGGGCCTACCTAGCACTGCGCAGATGAAGCTGCTGACGGGTAATTTTGAGGCAGACCCACTCCTTTCTCACTGGATTTAGGCAGTGGCACCGTATATTGCTAACTAGGTTCAGGCAATGGCACTGCTTCTCGCCAACTGCATAAGCGCAGTTCCCTGTATAAATCCAAAACATCAAGGAGAACAACATATCAAGTCAAAAAAGACTAGATCAAGGTAAAAACTGATAGATTGAGAACAAAAAGGAGCATAAAAGGTCAAAATAGTTTAGATCTAATCAGATCTGGAAGTTTCAAACCAAAATCCACTGAGTCAGATAGCAGATCTGACTAAAGAGAGTTGGAGAAGGAGCCTGGATTCGGACAAGAGTTGAAGAACTGAGGAAGATCAGATCAATTGATATGTATATTCATTCCCCAGTGGAGTCGCCAGATTTGTAAGCAGAAATATTTCACCTTCTGCAGAAAGAAGTTGTTCCTCTAGTCTAAATGGTTCAGATCCAGAACAAATGAATGACAAAGGATGAAGACCCTCCCTAGATGTCATAGATACCTAGAATACTGCTTCAATAGTAAACTTGTGCACCTGTAATCAGATTAAATGAGCAAACACATCAAAGCTACCAGAACATAATCTATTCATCCATGTTAGTGACTAAGGAATCCAACAACATTTACATGTAAAATCAACAACAATAGTAATGTGGGATGGAAATCAGCTTTGCATTAAGATGAATGGAGAAGTTTACAACCAATTAAGCCTTAGTGTCGACATGCATCTCCATAAAACCAACATTTCATCCCCATAAGCTCCAACTTTGCTCTCTTTGCTCTCCAATGTCTTGGGCCAAGTAGTCAATCCAATAGCATAACAATACCTCTATAGTTCCCCCCTCAACCATGGACATGAGCTTGTATTTATAAGGCTCAATGGATAGGATTTGTTGAGAGATTTGTGGATGAGGTGGCATCTAAGATCCTATGATGGGGGATCTTGAGCTCAACTGACCCACAATGTTAAGGATAAGAGAGGACATGAGGCTCATGATCTAGAAGCCTCAAGAAGCCTCTCTTTTTTCCCATTTTACCCAGCGTACCACATTTTTCCTCTTATGATAGAGTGGTTCAGGTTAAAAAATATGGAAATTGAACCCAGGTGTTAGAACAATTGCAGTCACAAAAATTGCTAATCAAACATGCAAATTACACACAAAGGAAACTGAATATGGAGCAGAACACTAATCTGTATTGAATAAGTGTACAATAGCTAACCTTGTGAAGTCATAGGCTACCACAATAAATAATTACATGAGAGATTTGAATGCATTGGGATGCCATTTGAATTAGTCAAAAGCAGGCTTACTAAATCTAGTCAAATCCCCCATAGGTGCATAAAGCAATTTACAAATCTACCTAGGAGGTCACGAATTGGAAAAATCAATTAGGAAAGCTAATAGGTGATGGAAGGACAACTCATACATGCTTTTATTAGGAGAAAAGAGTGGAGGATGATGAGGGAAAAAAACAAGTCAACTTCACCTAGTCATACTTTTCCTTTTGCCATAAAACTTAGTAAAAGCAGACAATAAAGCATAAAAAGCAGATATGTGCTAGGGAGGTTCGGGAATAAAGAAGAATTGATTCCAAGAGGTTTCCCAAGCACTCCATGACTCAGTTTTATCAATTTTGACCATCTTGGACATGTGGAGGACAACTTGCATAGAGTGGAATATGGAAACTGGGCAAATAAGACAAAAATGGATTAATTAATGTCTAAGTTAGCTAACTATGGGTTGATTAATCTAACACCCCCCCTTAATCCTGAATTATGAGTAAAATATCAGAAAACTATAGGGCCTAGCAACAAGGCTTAGTCACCCTTTACATACTGCATGTCCATTTAAACAAGGAAAGAGGCAAAAATCCAATGGGAAAAATCCTCCCTTAAACATGGACAGTAATTTGAAAATATTGTCATCAATCATGCTTCACAGCATGATCAGCAATCCCCAGTAGTGATTTGATATTTCTGAATGTCTTCTCACAAAAAAATTTGGTGAATATGTATGCTACTTGTTCTGAATATGCACAGAAGAGTAGGTGAATGGTGCCATCATGCACAAGTTGTCTGATGTAGTGCATATGGATCTCAATGTGTTTGGTTCTCTGTCTCTGAACTGGATCATTGCAGATTCGAATGGTACTCTGATTATCACAATAGATAGTAGTTGAGTATTCTGATTCAAATCCACACTCACCAAGTAACCCCTACAACCATAAACATTGAGTTGCTACATTTACAACTCCTTTGTACTCTGCTTCTGTAGATGAGAGTGCAATGGCACTCTGTTTCTTGCTTGACCAGCTGATTGGTCCTTCAAAAATCATGAACACATATCCTGATGTTGACTTTCGATCTGTGGTGTCACCTTCCCAATCAATGTCAGTAAACCCAATCAAATCAAGATCATATTTAGCTTTGTAGAAGATCCCATGAGTCCTTGTTCCCTGAACAAAGTTAAGGATCCTTTTGGCTGATCTCCAATGGATCTCATGAGCCTGATCCATGTATATTGAAACCATACTTAATGCATAAGAAATATCAGGTCGAGTATGTGTAAGGTACATCAAACACCCAATCAGTTTCCTATACAGTGTATTATTTACCATAGGAGAAGAACCTGCTTCTTCAAGCTTAACTCCTGAAAGGAAGGGAGTCTTGCTTGGCTTGCAATCTTTCATGTTGAACTTGTTCAAAAAATCCAAAGCATACTTGGACTGATGTAATTTTATTCCATGTTTGGTTTGAGCAATCTCGAGACCCAAGAATTGGCTCAATAACCCCAAATCAGTCATAGAAAATGCATGGTTCATTGCATCCTTCAAAGAGGCAATTTCATTCTTTGAGCTTCGTGAAATCAGAAGGTCATCCACATACAAGAAAATAATCATCAAAGAACCATGAATCAGCTTCAAATAAACATTAGGATCATACTTGCATCGAATAAAACTCAATGATAGCAGAAAGCCATCAATCTTGGCATACCAAGCCCTAGGGGTTTCCTTAAGCCCATACAATGATTTTTTTAGCCTGCACACAAGAGATGGATTAGTAACAAATCCTTCAGGCTGCTGCATGTAAATCTCTTCAGTAATATCTCCATTCAGGAAATCACACTTCACATCCATGTGATGTACCTCCCACTGCTTCGAAGCTGCAATGGCTAAGGCTAGCCTGATGGAGCCCATATTTGCCACTAGTGCAAAGGTCTCATTGTAGTCTATACCATGTACCTATGAGTAGCCCTTGGATACCAATATTTCCTTATATTTCAAAGGTGAACCATCAGCAGAAAACTAGTTTTGAAAACCCACTTACATTGAACTAGCTTCCTCCCTGGGGGAAGATCAACCAGCTCCCAAGTGTTGTTCTTCTGGAGTGAACTGAATTCTTCTTTCATGGTTGTTTGCCATATTGGATCATGTGCTACATATTCATATGTCTGTGGGTTTGATTCAACCATCATATATAATTTCTCTGCAAACAAAGGGTCTTTCATACACAGGGCACTCTCAAACTCAGATCTAGTCCTCCTAGAATCACTAGGATTTCTAGCTAGTTCCCCAGCTGCATGAATGGTCTTGTAGGACTGTTATGATCTGCAATTAAATCATCATTATCATACATATTAGAATCAGCAAACTCATTTATCTCTTCACTTACATTCAGTGGTTCTGGTGGTGAAGAAGACTCTCCAACTTCAACTGCTGCTAAAGGCTCTTCTTAGAACTGAACACTCCTTTCAATGAAGGATTTCTTTGTGCTCAAATTGATCAGCTTGTACCCTTTTTAATATTCAGAGTACCCAACAAATAGACACTCTTGTCTTTGGGGCTGCAAAGCCTTCCTCTTTTCTGTTGGAATTCTAGCCCAAGCCCTTGAGCCAAAAATCCTTAAATGGGTCACATATGGCTTGTGCCCACTCCATGATTCGAAAGGAGTCATACCATCAAGCTATTTATGAGGCACCCTATTCTGAATATAGGATGCACAGTTTATAGCTTTGGCCCAAAACTTTGGTGGCAAAGTCGTAGCCTCCATCATGCAGGTTTCCATCTCTTTCAGTGATCTATTTTTTCTCTCAGCAACACCATTTTGTTGTGGTGTGTAAGGGATTGAATGCTGCATCTGAACACCTGAATTTGCACAATATTGAATGAACTCAGACTTCACATACTCACCACCATTGTCAGATCTGAGGATCTTGAGTCTCCTCTCAGACTGGTTTTCAACGAAAGCCTTAAATACTTTGAAGAGGCCAAAAACTTCAAACTTGTGTTTCAGGAAGTAAACCCAACAGTACCTAGAAAAGTCATCTATGAATTTCAATGCATATTTGGCCTGACTCATTGACATATGAGGAAATGGGCCAGCAACATCATTGTGGATCAACTCAAGATGTGCAGAGGTTCTCTCATGACTAGCATTCTCAAATTTATGCTCTGGGTGTTTTCCTAAGATACAACCTTGACAGACTCCTTTGGAAAACTTAATCTTTGGTAACCCTATGACCATTTATTTTTCACTAAGATCAGAATTATACTTATAGTTAAGATGGCCAAATATTTCATGCCAAATATTGCTTGCCTTATTAGCATGAATCAGAAGAGTAGAGGGGTTTGAGTAGGGTAGAAAATGTGAGAACATGTATACCTTCGAAGTGTGATTTGCAACTCCTTTTGTAATGACTTTACCACTTGAGATCTCTATGATCTCAACTTCATCAGGGGAGAATATGACCTTCTTTGGAGACCCTGTGTGGGTCATTTGATACACTGATAAGAGGTTAGAGACAAGACCTGGAACATACAATACATTGCTGAACTTACCATGGTCAAAATCAATCCTCTCTTTGCCCAAACATTTTTAGTCAGAGAGTCATCTCCCAGTACTATTGGTGGACCTTTCAACATGTCAAGAGAGGTGAATGCCTCCTTGGTCAAAACCATATGTCTTGAAGCTCCAAAATCTATGATGAAACTAGGTCAGCTTGATGTGCCAACAACCAATGCATGAACTCTCTCTCTATCTTCTGAATTGGATCCTCCTTCCCTCTTCTTTGAGCTATCAGGAAGGGAGCTGTCAACTTGGTGGCATGGAAGGTCGAAAAAAACACTGAATAGTTAGGGCCAAGCTTTGAGAGTATGGCCAAAATTAGTTGATCCTCCTTCTTTTCGATTCCACACTGTTTTAGCTACAAAACAAGGGCTTTAAAGTTGGAAAAATAGAGTTTTAGTGATTCGAAGCTGCTGGGACTTAAGAAGATCAATTCATTCTCGATTTGATGTCCTCTCATCTCATTTGTTTTACCAAAAATCTCAACAAGGTTCTCCCATACTTCATTTGGTGATGTCAATCCATCAAGATGGAAACGGAGGTCTCTGGATATGTTCAGACACATGAGACCATAGGCCTCATCCCTCCTGTTGTGCCATTTAATTTTCTCTGCAGCTGCATTGGGCTCTGCTTCAATTGCCATAGTCACACTGTAGAGGCTTTCACTCTCAACAGTATCTCCATCTCTGCTTTCCATTCAAAGAAATTAAATGGAGTCAAGATGATCTTCTGAGATTGATCCATAGCTCAGAAATTGTCCCTTCAGTCAGCAGAATGCTCCCAGTCAAGATGTCGAACCTGCAATAGCAATATGGAAGGAGAGAAATCAATCTACAAAGGCTCTGATACCATGTGGAAATTGAACCCAGGTGTTAGAACAATTGCACTCACAAAAATTGCTAATCAAACATGCAAATTACACACAAAGGAGACTGAATATGGAGCAGAACACTAATTTGTATTGAATAAGTGTACAATAGCCAACCTTGTGAATTCATAGGATACCAAAATAAATAATTACATGAGAGTTTTGAATGCATTGGGATGCCATTCAAATTAGTCAAAATCAGGCTTACTAAATCTAGTCAAATCCCCCATAGGTGCATAAAGCAATTTCCAAATATGCCTTGGAGCTCATGAATTGGAAAAATCAATTAGGAAAGCTAATTGGTGATGGAAGGACAACTCATACATGCTTTTATTAGAAGAAAAGAGTGGAGGATGATGAGGGAAAAAAACAAGTCAACTTCACCTAGTCATACTTTCCCTTTTTCCATAAAACTCAGTAAAAGCAGGCAATAAAGCATAAAAAGCAGATATATGCTAGGGAGGTTCAGGAATAAAGTAGAATTGATTCCAAGAGGTTTCTCAAGCACTCCATGACTCAGTTTTAGCAAGTTTGACCATCTTAGACATGTGGAGGACAACTTACATAGAGTGGAATATGGAAACTAGGAAAATAAGACAAAAATGGATTAATTAATGTCTAAGGTAGCTAACTATGGGTTGATTATTCTAACAAAAATGCTTATGGACCAAAGGCTATAAGCGGTGGCACCGCTTATGGTAAACAAGATACAGGCGGTGCAAGCAAGGTATCGCTCATGGCTAGCAAGGAAAGCGCGGTGCTTAGTATTTTCATGAAAGATTGACAAACAACATGGGTTTCCACTCCAAGTGCTAGGATCAAGGGAAAGTATATAAATCAAAGGTCTTATCACATGGTGGTGACAGTATTTGAGTATAACAATTAGCTATGGCCTGGCAGCCACACAGTAGAGGGAACCCATCTTAGCTATTGTGGGTGTTCCCCTTTTTAGTCACGATAGTGAAGTAGCTCTGAAAGTGCTACATTATTTCATGATTCCTCAATTGTATTTGTTTTAGAAGCTTACGATTGGGGGTTCATTAGGTTCAATTTGAAAAAGAATATTTTCTAGACAAGGTTGGAGAGAGGACGTGCACTTTCTTTTCTATTCAAACTATTGAAAATTAAAGAGTGTGAATCTAGGGGGAATTGGTAATCAAAACGAATAGAATTAATCCCTTTTTTGGGGAGAGGATTCTAAGCACTTTCAAGAATGATTTCATCTAGTAATAATTAGGCATATAATAAACTATTAAATATATTAACTATTTAATCAACAATATTTTGGGAAAATTAATAAAATAATTTTTTTTACATAGTTACATTCTCCACAATTCGTATAAAATTTTATTTTTATTTAGTAAAAAGAAATTGACCAAAATAATTAATTGAATAACAAATATTGTTATATAATAAATATATTATATTATATTGTATAATAACTATAACTATCAAAAGCGTGGGTATCCCGTAATTATAATTTATAATGTTATCATTTGTAATTTATAGTTTGAAACAATGTGATATATTGAAAGAACACGTGGGATACAAAATGAGCATTAATATATTAATTAAAAAATATAATGGTTATTCCTGAGATTGGGTGTTGATGCCCAAGAGGAAAGAGAGGCCGTTGAGATCATGACACGGGTTGTCAAATCTAGTGTACATTATACAAGAAACATGCAAATATAAAGCCCTAAAGGCCTCCAGATACAAAATGAATGATCATTCCAACAATAAGGATATAGAATCATATCTGCAAACCCTAAACAATGACAACCAAATAATTTTTTATGGTATTCACAAATCATTGGATAATCTATGTGTAGCGATTTCAGATAGTCAATGACCACTATCATCGAGTAACATAATGTGAATAGACAAACGATGTTTGTCTGGCTCCTGGAAATGTTCCTGATCAATTTGACCTCTTTCGTTGGGTAAGAGCTGTCAAATATCACCCTTATATGTATAAGATTGTTAATGTAAGTAGTGCAAATGATCTTCTTCATGTCCATAATTATAATGGTGCTAGTAGTTGGCATGTATATCATCATGAATAATTTGGTGTCTCGCCAGGATGTCGTCATGATCATATCTAACTAGAATGTCGTCATGATCAGACGTAACGCTAATATTTTGGTGTCAATTAAATTGCAAAGTTGTAACAAGTTATGGGGTCTACAATTTAATAAATTTTAACACTACAATTCATTGTCAAAATTGTAATTAATTTTCATTATCGGAGTGGCATAACTAAAAATGACCAATTGTTATGCATTTTTAGTTTTCTTATCCTGTGACCAAATTGGTAATTTATCTTGGTCATTTTTAGTTTAGTTCTTATCCTCTCACCAGATTGGTCATTTATCTCGGTATGTTTTAGTTAGCTCACATAAATTTCTCAATTTTGGTCATTTATCCCTTGAAAAAACTCTGGTAACCAAATTTTATGGTCGCCTAGTCACTTATCTCTCATTTTTTACCAGTGTATGTTTGATAATATTTTGAAGTAATTTTCTTTAGTATATCATCTCGCTAGTGAACTTTATCTTCACTTATTCATGCCATGCACATTGGACTTAGGGCACCACCACGAAAAATACATAAAAGTAGCTTAAGGGGTCGATTCATAAATCCTCTATGTATGCTAGGTTGGTTAGGTTACTAATTGAGCCAAAACATGTACATATTTACTTTTCATCAATGATAAAAAGTAATTGATCTTTTTGGGAATATAGAAAGCATACATAAGTTCAACAACTTTGCAAGCATCTATTCAATTAAATACCTTTTCCTCTAAGTGAAATTTGAGTCATTTGTAAACTTGATCAAATTCTTTGTGACTAATATCATAAATCTATTGCCAATATTTACGATATTTGTCTTCTCCACCCTTGTAAAACACATCCCAAATGGAAACCAAATCGATCAAGACACAAGATAAGCATAGTTGTATTTTTACGAATTCCAAAAAATGATAAAGCATGCATAAGCGTAGCCAGTCTGAGAAAAAGTGGATCCTCCTCACACCATAAAGTAAGACCTTCACCTGAATTCGTTTATATTGATTAAAAATAAACACAAATAAAACAAGTAAACTAGTTATTTATATTGATTAAAAAAGAACACAAATAAACAACTAAAATCAACTAAACTTTTCATTTATATTGATTAAAAAATAACACAAATAAAACGACTAAAAATGACTAAATTAATCGTTTATATTATGAAAATACTAAAAAGAGATAACTTACTACTACAAAGTGAAAGATAAGTGACCAAAAAAATGACTAAAATTTGCTTATAAATAACTAAATGATAACTTTGGTAGCTAATTTGGAGTATCTTATCACACAACCAAAAACTTAGGTGTATTTAGCGTAGTCGTTAATTGAGTGTTTTGATTTCTCATTTAATCATGTATTTGGTCATTAATTGTGATAATTAAGGACTAAATCAATGAGTAAATTAATGACCAAATATATAACTAAATATATGACTAGATGATAAATCAAGACAATCATCACTTAATGACTAAGCTAAATATGACTAATCTTTTGGTCATGTGATAAGATATCAAAAATTTGTTACCACTGGTCGGCGACTTGAAATGGTTGTTTATTTGTGACTTTTAGTCTTTTTTTGTCATTTATCTCTCATTTTGTATTAGTGGAAGAGTCATCGTCATGAGGAAGCAGATCGCGGGTTACGAAGGATGACTGCATGAAACAACAGCTTCCCGGACCTAGATGCCAGGAATAACATGTTGAGCAGCTGACAAAGGGTTGTAGGCAGACACATAAGTGGATCTTGCAGTCGGTAGTGGATACGAGATAGAGCTACTAGATGTAGTAGAGGAGGAGGTGCCATGAGCATGAATTGGGATACTGGGAGGACATGTGCCTCAGTAGGAAGTGGCATGGGTCGTGGTGAAGGTAAAAAACAACAACCACCAAGGAGAAATCCATCGGCAGCAACAACTACCACAGTGAGTTGGGCGATGAGAATTGCATGGGTGCATACTGAATGGGTGTTGATCAACATCTTAATAGCCAACAACCACCAGTAAGGAGCCAATATATTGGTGTTGCAGCTACAACTTTTCTCCCAAATTCTTTTAAAATTTTGGACCCTCCTTTTAATTTTTATCTTGCCTAAGATTGTTTGGATTGCTAGACTCTATTTTTGTTTTCCCTCTGCTACAAACTTGGATTGTTTGAATTTGAAGTGAGGTCAGTTGCTTTCATGATTTTTGGAAAATTGCTTCCTGTCTGCAAACGCGTTAACGGCGGAGTTTTGAAAATGATGTCTTTTTGGTTTGAATGATTTCCTCCATCGCTATCGGAAGTCTGTTTACGTTCGAGTCGGAGCTTGTTTCTCTTTGCTGTCACTGTTTCGGAGGTTAAATGAATTGATTTCATCATTGCCCAACCTAAATATTTCGAACACTTAACACTTTGTTTTTCGATAAATTTTCACTGTCAGAAGTTTTTTGGACAGTAAAACGGAAGCCGTAATATTTACGTTTTCTGCCGTTGCGGAAGCTAGACGCTGAATGTTCCGATGGTTAACTCTTTTCTTTTTCGATTCCAAGGTTTTGACTTTGTGATATTTTGCTTTTTTCTCTCGGAACGGTTTATAACTTTAATCGGAAGCCATAGTCCTTATGTCGTCCGCTATTGCGGCTCCTCAGTAGACTAACCATCCACCATATAAATTTTCCTTTCGCCGATGTTTTATGTTGACCGCGGAACTCACAGTCTGATGGTCTTCCGCCGTTGCGGCTGTGAATAAGACTATTCTTCCATAGTCCTTAGTTCTTCCGCTCGCCGATATGTTTTATTTTCCGTGGATCCCGTAGTCTTTCTGTCTCCCGTCGTTGCGGCTGCATAGTGCACCATCTCTCCAACGGTTAGTTGGTTTATGTGCTGACGAAATGCGGTTTAGTCTTTCGAGCCTCCGATTAGCGATATGTTATTTTTCCACAGAGCCCGTAGTCTGTCCATCTCCCATTGTTGCAGCTCCTTGACGAACTAATCGTCCGATCCGTAGTTTTCCGCCCGCTGAGGAGAGTTCGTGTTTTCGCTTGATGCTTAGTATTTTCCCGCCTTTCTTGTGTGATTCCACTCTATTTTTCTATGGCGGTTACTATGTCATTTTTGGTTTTTTCTTCGGAGGATGTCGAATGGGTCCATATGCGGCCTGGTTTGGGATAGGGAGCTTGTTTTATCGGGATTTTATTTTTAAGTGGATTTAGAGGATTCCAGGCCCAGCTATCAAGATTTTCTTTGCATTATCATGCATTAACATTGTTTTGAATTCATTTTATAGAATGCATGTATTGATACAGTTCATGTTACTTTAATAAACCCTAAATGGTCTAAAATCTGTTATTTTCATGACAGGACGATTAATGCGAGTAAGATGTGTTTAAATACAAAGTAGAAGGGAGGCAGCAAGGAAGGAAGTGGTTGAGGAATGAAGAAGTAGAAGCAGAGAAAAGAAGAAGAAAGTTAGGTCTAAGCTCTACTGGATCTAGAAAGATACCAACGAATTACTGAGAAAAATAAATAGAGGTAGAGGCCCAGGCTTGGAAAAGTTCGGCAGTTACCAAGCTGGTCCTTTTTTCATAAAAATGCTCTTAATTCATAAAACTGAAATGTAACGTATTGCATAAATCATAAGCACTCACAAAGGACAAAATTGTGAGATTAAATGGTTGGGGGAGCCCAAAGGTCACCCGGTGGGGCAACCCAAAGGTTTTGTTGTTTTTGTATAAATGTAGGAAAGTTAGAGGGAATAAGGACTTTTTCCCAGTTAGATTTGTGAAGACATATTGTAAGAAGAACTATTTCCTTTTGCAATAGATAATTACAATTTGCCTATTGGAGAAAGCTTGGTGGAATGTTCAAATGTTGTGCTACGGATTTGTTGAAGAGGAACTATTTCGTTTTCAACTTTGTGTCCATTAACTGTGAGATCATTCTAACTCTTTGAACCTATGTTCTTGTATGAATGTTCTCTGGTTTATTTTAGGAAAAATTCCACTATGAGTAATGAATGTTGTTCATAAACAATTGGCTATCTGGTTGTTCAAATATCTTTAAATGTTCATGTGTTTTGAAAGAAGTATCAGCTATCTGTGATTTTTCATAATGCATGTACAAAATACATTACTCATTAATGAATGATAATCTTGCTCCCTAGGGATAGGTTAGGTAGTTAGTTTTAATTTCTTGCTGTGTGTGATTCAGATGCGAGAGAGTTTAAGACGAGAGGTAAGAACCTGCACATCACATTGTGATTGCTCCTCGTATTCTCTATCAATCTGCATTTTAGATAGGCACTTGCATATCATACTTAAAGTCAAAATACAAAAATATACACGGTGGATCGGGCCGCAACCAGTAAAACCCTTTGTTTTTGTTACTTGACCTACGGTAGCCAGAACTTAAACCGGACGGATTCCCTACACCAAACAATCACGGGCTAGTTGGGAACATTGACTGGGGAGAATCCCTTGCTGTTGTTGCCTGCGAATTTCCAGGCCTCAACAGTTTCTAGTGCTAGAAGGAGAGATGCCAGTGCATGGCTGGCCGTGGAAACCCGTTTTCCCAAGACTATTCCACCGGTAACAGTTCAGAAAGCAGTGGGCTTCATAATCCAATTCCGGAAGAAAGGGGTAGAGAACATTTGCTTTCTATCGATAACGAAGTTGTTAATAATTTGAGTAGACACATTAGGGCATATGTGAAGAAAATTGGAGGATTGCCGATCATCCCTGAATTTCCCAGAAGAGAATATAAAAGGAAGGATCGTCCTATATTGGAAGACTCAGTGCTGGTTGGGGATTGGGAAGAACTTGTAGAAATAGCCTTACAGGAGGTTGTACTACCTTTGAATCAAGAAGGCCTAGCTACTCCTCACAGTTCTCCTGCTCACACTCCTATTTGCTCACCTCCTCACTCTCCACCCAGACTCATGGCAGGCATAAACGCCAATCAACCACCCAACCCACCGAATCCACCACCTGCCTGGAGAGCCAGATCACCTTTAAACCTGACACCTCCGTTACATGATTTACCTCAAGCCTTTGAAAAGATGCTGCCCAAATTCGACCCAAGTCAAAAGATACTAGTACACGACAACTTGCAAAGTTTCTATTTGGCAATTGAAGGGATAAGGGCTGGGGAATATGAGGATGTGGTTTGTAGACTTTTCCCGCACACCCTTAAAGGAGCTGCGGCATCATGGTACTTTGGTTTGCCGGAAAACTCTATCCCTAATTGGGATACCTTCGAAAGGAGTTTTAGAAGTAAGTATGCAACCCAGAAGACTCATGTAGCTCTTATGAGAGGACTATGCGCCTTGAAGAAAGAGAGAAAGGAGAAGGTGCACAGTTTCACCCAAAGGTTTGCAGCATATCTCAAGAATTTTTCTAAAGCTGACAGACCTTCGGACAAGGTCCTCATTGAATATTATACCTCAGATTTAGGCCCTGAGTTGGCCATGTTTTCCAAAATAAAGTCCAAGACTACTTTGGCGAAAACCTATGAAGAGGCGGAAATAGTGGAGGCTGAAAGGGAAAGCATCGAATATTATCCCGAACTGTCAGGAGAGAAAATTGTGGGGAGGAAATCCTTGTTGTTTAATAAACCTAAGGAACAGCAATCACCTGATTTTGAAGGAATGTTAAAGATGATGCAGAAACTTTCCAATAGAATAATAGACTTGGAAAAGGAAAAAGAGGCTCAGAAATCTTATAAGCCTTACTACAAGAGAAGAGAGGATAATAATCAGTCTAAAACTCCTCCACACAGTCCTGCATCAATGAACTTAACAGAGGTAGGTATGGATAACTTCTGCACCTTTCACCAGCAACTCCATTCTGAAAAAAATTGTCCTCAATGGACAAATTCAATGACATTAGTGATGAATCAGCTGTTGGATTCCAAAATAACAGAGGCTAATGATGAGGAAGAAAAGGGCGGCAAATACATAGAAAAAAAAGAGGATGATGCTTTGGTGTTATGGGATTGTGTCTCACTTTTTGATACAGAAGAAAGTTCACTGGAATAAGAATAAACAGCAGAAATGAATGTGTCAACAAGAAGTCGGGTTTTGTTGAATAAAGATAATTCAATACTTCCGAAAATTAAGAAATTGCAAGAGAATGTGAAGAAGCTACATAAGAGCAATATTGTTGATGAAATTCCTAAATTCACCATTACCAGTCAAGATCCGAAGCAAATTGACATGCCTATTAAGCCTGCTGAAGAAGAGGTTGATAATACAAAAATGGATCTCACAGAGCATAAGATGGAGTATGACATTGTGGAGTATATCAAAAAGGTAAAGGAAAATATTTCATTATTTGGGATGTGCAATGTGCCTCAACAAAAACAAAAGTTGTTAAAAGCACTTAAAGTAACAGAGGAGGAGCTTCCAACTAACAACCAACCTGCAGAAGAAATTGTCGAAGCAAGTGTGGGAGGAAAGACTAGGTTTAAAACCCCACCTTTCCTCTTGACTTTCGAGATTTTAAACCATAATGTGCATAATTGCTTAGTAGACTTAGGGTCAGCAGTCAATATTATTCCATTATCAATCTGCAAAAGGATAAATGGACAACCTAAGCCAACTACTTGGCAGGTTACTCAGCTGGACAGGACCAATGTAAAAGTAGTTGGGGAATTGGAAGATGTCATGATTCATTTATATGCCAATAAAAAGGTATGCTAGTACATTGAAATTGTGGTAGCAGACATCCCTGATGTTTATGGACTTGTTTTAAATCGAGACTGGTCAGCAAGGTTAAATGGATATTTTGCATCAAATTGGTCACATCTATGGTTGCCTCATAAAGGGAGCCCAAATCAGATTAAAATATTAAGAGATCCTCACATGAAGCACAATGTCACTCAATTGGATGAAAAAAATGAATTAGTGAATTATGTATTGGGAAATTATCTAATTGAACTTGAACCAGGAAACTTTGCATCAGAAGAAGCCAGCAACATATCTGACACCCAGCCCGATCTCCTTCGGTTTGCATGGGCTAATGACATGGACTGTAAAATAGTAGTTTCAGTTTCAGATTTAGTTTTTTCAAGACCAGTAGATGTATTTTTTGATAATGGGTAGGTCTTTCTCATTTTGTAGTCAAGCCTAGCCCCTTAACTTACAATTTGTCAGATTTACAGGGGTGGGCAGAGGACTAACCAGTTAGTGGTCTAGTTCTCAAATTTTATTTTTCTTGATTTTTACGTTTCTTGATTATCTTGTACATAAATAACTTTGATTTGGTTGTTTATTTTGATTTATTTTATTTTTGTTTTGCTTTAGTCTAGATTTTGATTGATTTCAATAAAAACAGGCAAACTTTTGGTTGCACGGAGGACATCAGAATTCTGGATTAACTAAAATCCTTGATTATAAAAATGTGTACTATTGTTTTATCTGAAATAATTTATTCTAGTTTAATAGTTTTCCTAAATGGCTATGAACACATTGAAGTCCTACTTAATCCTTGTAAAATAACTCAGGATCAAAAGGTCTATAATACTATTTCGAGGCTCCATCCATCTCACATTTAAAAATGTCTTAGGGGGTGACAGCAAAAGACCCATGGAAAGGAAGCAAGGTAAACAGTATATTATATATAAACAATCCCATGCCAAGAATTTGAAGCCAAAAGGCAAGTAAGAGTCAGAAAACTCCTAAAGAAAGCAATATGTATCAAAACAAAGTACTGAACCATATGAGTACAAAATTGCCAAAATTTCTTCTCCGTCCGTGAGCTAAAAATTAAATACATCTCTCACACAAAAGGACACTATGGATAGAGGATCCTGAATAAAAAATTCAGAAAGAAAGGCATGCAGGAGGACTCAAAATTCCAAAAGCACAAAAAGTGCAAAATGGCATGGGAATGAGGAACAAAAGAATATTTATGTTTACCATATGTTACAATCCTGTGGTGTCCAAGCTGGAAGCTACCCAAAGACATAGGTAATAATGAAACTCATATTCTTGGCCTCAAAAGAGTTATCTTGACTTTAAAATCTTGGTGTCCATTTTCCTAAATTGGACTATCATCAATGATTAAAAGTACATATATTTGCCATTTGGGAAATCCAGACATCTAGAAGAATTCAACATGTTGGTTTTATTGTCAAACGATATGTTACTTAAGGAAGAAATTGTACAGAGATCTAGGTTCACCAGGTAGTCGCCAATTGTTGCAGCTGCAACTTTTCTCCCAAATTCTTTTAAAATTTTGGACCCTCCTTTTAATTTTTGTCTTGCCTAAGATTGTTTGGATTGCTAGACTCTATTTCTGTTTTCCCTCTGCTACAAACTTGGATTGTTTGAAGTTGAAGTGAGGTCAGTTGCTTTCATGCTTTTCAGAAAACTACTTCTTGTCTGTAAACGCGTTAATGATGGAGTTTTGAAAATGATGTCTTTTTGGTTTGAATGATTTCCTTCATCGCTATCGAAAGTCTGTTTACATTCGAGTCGTAGCTTGTTTCTCTTTGCTGTCACTATTTCGGAGGTTAAACGAATTGATTTCATCATTGCCTAGCCTAAATCTTTCAAACACTTAACACTTTGTTTTTCGATAAATTTTCGCTGTCAGAAGTTTTTTGGGCAGTAAAACGGAAGCCATAATATTTATGTTTTCTGTAGTTGTGGAAGCTAGACGCTGAATGTTCCGACTGTTAGCTCTTTTCTTTTTAGATGCCAAGGTTTTGACTTTGCGATATTTTGCTTTTCGCTCTTGGAACGGTTTATAACTTTAATCGGAAGCCATAGTCCTTATGTCGTCCGCCGTTGCGGCTCCTCAGCAGACTAACTATCCACCATATAAATTTTCCTTTCGTCGATGTTTTATGTTGAACGCAGAACTTGTAGTCTAATGGTCTTCCATTGTTGCGGCTGTGAATAGGACTTTCTTTTGTAGTCCTTAGTTCTTCCGCTCGTCGATATGTTTTATTTGCCGTGGAGCCCGTAGTCTTTCCGTCTCCCACTGTTGCAGCTGCATAGTGTGCCATCTCTCCGACGGTTAGTTGGTTTATGTGCTGACGAAATGTGGTTTAGTATTCTGAGCCTCCGATTAGCAATATGTTATTTTTCCGTGGAGCCCGTAGTCTGTCCATCTCCTGCCGTTGCAACTCCTTGACGAACTAATCGTCCGATCCGTAGTTTTCCGCCCGCCGAGGAGAGTTCGTGTTTTCGCCTGATACTTAGTATTTTCCCGCCTTTCTTGTGTGCTTCCACTCTATTTTTCTATGGCAGTTACTGTGTCATTTTTGGTATTTTCTTCAGAGGATGTCGAATGGGTCCATATGCGGCCTGGTTTGAGATAGGGAGCCTGTTTTATCGAGCTTTTATTTTTAAGTGGATTTAGCGGATTCCAGGCCCAGCTATCAGGATTTTCTTTGCATTATCATGCATTAACATTGTTTTGAATTCATTTTACAGAATGCATGTATTGATACAGTTCATGTTACTTTAATAAACCCTAAATGGTCTAAAATCTGTTATTTTCGTGACAAGACGATTACTGTGAGTAAGATGTGTTTAAATACAAAGTAGAAGGGAGGCAACAAGGAAGGAAGTGGTTGAGGAACGAAGAAGCAAAAGAAGAGAAAAGAAGAAGAAAGTCAGGTCTAAGCTCTACTGGATCTAGCAAGAGACCAATGAATTACTGAGCAAAATAAATAGAGGCAGAGGCCCAAGCTTGGAAAAGTTCGACAATTACCAAGCTGGTCCTTTTTTCATAAAAATGCTCTTAATTCATAAAACTGAAATGTAACGTATTGTATAAATCATGAGCACTCACAAAGGACAAAATTGTGAGATTAAATGGTTGGGGGAGCCCAAAGGTCACCCGGTGGGGCAACCCAAAGGTTTTGTTGTTTTTGTATAAATGTAGGAAAGTTAGAGGGAATAAGGACTTTTTCCCAGTTAGATTTGTGAAGGCATATTGTAAGAAGAACTATTTCCTTTTGCAATAGATAATTACAATTTTCCTGTTGGAGAAAGCTTGGTGGAATGTTCAAATGTTGTGTTATGAATTTGTTGAAGAGGAACTATTTCGTTTTCAACTTTGTGTCCATTAACTGTGAGATCGTTCTAACTCTTTGAACCTATGTTCTTGTATGAATGTTCTATGGTTTATTTTATGAAAATTTCCACTATGAGTAATGAATGTTGTTCATAAACAATTGGCTATCTAGTTGTTCAAATATCTTTAAATGTTCATGTGTTTTGAAATAAGTATCAGCTATCTGTGATTTTTCATAATGCATGTACAAAATACATTACTCATCAATGAATGATAATCTTGCTCCCTAGGGATAGGTTAGGTAGTTAGTTTTAATTTCTTGCTGTGTGTAATTCAGATGCGAGAGAGTTTAAGACGAGAGGTAAGAACTTGCGCATCACATTGTGACTGCTACTCGTATTCTCTATCAATATGCATCTTAGATAGGCACTTGCATATCATTCTTAAAGTCAAAATACAAAAATATACACGGTGGACCGGATCGCAACCGGTAAAACCCTTTGTTTTTGTTATTTGACCTACGGTAGCCGGATCGTAAACTGGACGGATTCCCTACACCAAACAGTCACGGGCTAGTTGGGAACATTGACTGGGGAGAATCCCTTGCTGTTGTTTCCTACGAATTTCCAGGCCTCAACAATTGGTCAACCAAAAGATAGCTGCCGTGAACTATCCAAGGTAGGGCCTCTAGGGCTAGGGATGTTTGTGTAGCTGCAGGCATTAATCATAGGGACATGGCTATACCACTAGGAAACCCATAAGAGTTCAAAAAGGCCTAGCATATCAATGGGGAATCCTAGAAAAGGTCCAGGCAATGCCCAAAAAAGATGGGTAACCTAGGATAGAATTCGAGGAACCTATAAAAGGGCCCATGTAGCACCTATAAACTTGAGTAGCTCAAAAAAAAAACCTTGGGCAGCAGTAGGCTACATATTTGAGCAACGCATAGGGGTTTGGGAAATGAGTCACAGGTCCAAGCAATGCTCCTATATATTTACTAAGTGTTTCTTGAATATAGATAGATATACCCAACACTAAATCACTTTTTTTGAATTCTTGTGTTTACTCTTGCACACTCTAACCTTTACCTTGTCTGAAATTTTCCCAGTCCATCATATCGTGTTGCATGTAACCCAATGGATAGGACCATTTTTTAATGTCGAAAAAAACTCTTACCATGAGGAAATAATGTTACCTTTATAGATAAGTCCTATTGGGATTTTCTTTCCCACCATATGATAGCACTACCTCCAAGTTGAAGTGAGGCTAACTGGATCTTCTCTTCATCATCTGCAAGTTTCTGAATTCTATAGTAAACTTTGATTTTTCTAATCCAGTTATCTAACTTCTCAACATCAAGTTCTTTGTTAAAAATGGGTAACTGAAATTTTGCATCAAGATTTACCAAAGGATTATTGACATATTTCTTATGCTTATTAGGATGGTGAGAATGAGAGGAAGAGGAAGAAGAACTAGAACTTGAAGATGGAGATGAAGGTTCAACGGGAATTCCTTCGACTCCTGAAGCATCACCTTATGTTTTTACCTTCTTGTTTTCCATATTTTCCAGCCTCTCTTGGTAATCTATAAACGAATGATCTACCTTATCTGCCATCTGGTAGAAGGCCTTGTGGAAATCCTTATCATGCTATGCATGAGCATCATCAGGTACCATTTCCTTTCCACGAGTTGCATATCCAATTTCTTCTTCAACTCTCGATGTACTGTCTCCTTTGGATTTATTTCGTTATTCATACATTTCTTATACCATATCTTTCATGGATATAAAATCACTTACAAATTCTTCATATAATTATGGGGGCTCACTTTCACCTAGTAGTGAAGCATTTCCCATTTCAGGAAAACATGTCGCGATTTAATTTTTGGATTGAATGTTGCAAGCTTCCCTTCTCCTCTCTTAAGCCTTGATATAGTTAACATTCACACACTCACAATTCAATGGTTAAACTAGCTCTGATACCACCTATAATCAACAAAATATATATATATATATAATAATTAAATAAACTAATACTTAATGAAGAGGCACCTTAATGAAAGGTAATGCTTCTTTACGAAAAGGAAACCAGTAGGGGTATTTATGCAAACATCATTTTCATCGTAATATTATTTCTTATCAGTCATAATTTTTATATTCATGGATTACTCCAATTTGGCTTATCTACGCTGGTTATTTTTATAGAAACGAAGTTTCTTCATTTCGGTGCAAAATATATATATAATAATTAAATATTAATAAACATTAATAATTAAACATTATATATATTTTGTTCCTTACACCACTTGATCTGGAAATGTTTCCAAGATATTTGTAACCATGGATTGTATGTGTGAGATCGACAAAACTGTTAAATTTTTGAAACTACTTTAAAGGATTTTAAACAACAACTTTAAATGAAACACAGAAGCAAAGGAACTGCAAGTAAATACCAATGCAACCATAAACTGAAGGATGCAACTTTGATAATGGACTTTAGCTCTAAAGGCCTACGTCTCCGGATCCTTGCTTCCAATGGGGACTATTTTAATTCAATATTCAAATGTTGGCTACACACATCAATAATATGGCCAAAATAGTTATAAATGCTTCCAAGAATACCAAGAGTCTCTACAAAACTCCTCTCACCCTCACAGTCTCTAAAGGATGGATAACAAGTGTTCAATTACAGTTTTGCAATGTCCAAGTGTTGTTGTTGCAACTGCTTCCCCCAAAAAAATTATATTTTAGGGCCCCTCCTTCCATTTTTTATTTGGACACTTGTTTCCCAACTCAAATAATCCCTCCCTGCATGCCTAGTCTTTCCTAGAAGCTCGAGCAGAAGTTTTTTTTTCTCTCTGAAGTGTTATTTTGGTAAAAAAATACTTAAACGTGACCTTGGAAACAAGCCTCACAAGAAAATTTGCTTTTGATTTAAGATCAATGACTGAGAATCGCTCCGACCTAGATCAATGATCCAGAAAGAAAGCAGAAGCGCAAGATCAAGGTTTGGTAGTAAAAGGTTAGAAACTCAACTTCTACTTTCCGCAGTTTCAAAATCCAAAGGTTATGGAGTTTTCCGCACGAATCAATGGTCAAATAAAAGAGGAAGCAGAAAATCCAAATTTCGTTTACGAAAAGGTTAGATTTCCTCTTTTCGTGATCCGTGATCCTACGGCTAAGGATGAGCCCACACAGTTCAACGGCTCAGAAAGAAGCGAAAAAGCAGAAGCAAAAAGATTAAGTTGAAACTTCGTGAAAGATTGAAAATACGCTTTCTAATTTCCTCTTAGCGGAAGGGAAGAATGGCGAAAGCGAAAAAGCCAAAGTTTAATTTCAAAAAATATTGACTTTCCACTTTTCGATTTCTACCTTCTAGAATGGAGGAAGTGGAAAGATAGAATTTTAACTTGATAAAATTGGTGAACCCGATTTTCACTTTTCAGAAGGGAGGCAACGAAAAGGAGTTGTCGAGGTTGCATGATCTGACAGTTCAAATCAAACCTGATCCATCTTTGAGATGATATGAGCCGTTCGACCTTTGGGTTTTTTTTACTGTGAACCATTGGGGAAACTAACAGATCTTCTTCTCGAAGCTTAAACTATAATAAAATTGCTTGCATAATAGGGCTCTAGTCATTATCTATTTTATGTTTATCAATCAATGTATATCATTAAATTGAAATACTGTGAATTATGGTTGTTTCCAGATCAGATATATCTCTCACAATGTTTTCTTTGTATATCACAGGTATTATTGTTCTCCAAGTTGGGACAGGCGATTGTGAAATCAGCTAAAGGCTGCATCGTTGGATGGTTAATATTTCTCGAAGACCAAGATCTATGGCTGATAATGATTCTGTTAATCCCAAGTATTATTGTTCACCAAGCGGATGGATGACTCATATTTGGGAAAGGTTTAGATCAATGATGGATATTTTCTCTAATATTCAAAGATGCAGAAAATAAAAGAAGCATGCATTTCTAGTAGGGCAAGGCCCATATAGATTTATTTGTTTTATGAAACCGTTTATATTTAGCCAGGTGGGAAAATAAAAAGCTTGGGAATATCCTGGGTGATGGATAAAGATAATATAAATAGGGGTGCAAAGCACCATAGAAAGGAATTTTCCCTGGTAAAAGGAATGTTGGACTATTTTGTAAAAGAGCTACCTCTTTGCTAATAAGAAGGATCATTTTGCTGGAACAAAGGGCCTGCACAGAGATTTAATCGGAATGTTTCTTCTTGCTTATGTACATCATATAGTGAGATTGTTCTAACCTCCTAGAACTATTTCCTTGGTCATGAATGGTCTGTTGTCTGTATAAATGTCTGTGTTGACAGGGTAATAAATGGTTTAATTATATTAGAGCTACCTCTAGTTTTCTTTTTGATGTGAATGTGATTATTGTGTTGGTATGACTATCTATTAGACCTTTATGAGCATTTACAGTATATTACTCTAAACCAGGGTATTTTTTAAGGATTCTAATATTATACTTAAGTTATTAAATATGAAACATAAAATTAACACTGAAATGGGTAAATTTTGGTGAATATTATGATAAAAAAACAAATTTTATGTAAATATAGGCGATATTAAACACTAAAAAAGACCAAATAGTGAATTTATTTTTTGAAAAAAACCCAAAAAATAGCCAATTGGCGAAATTTCGCCCCTAAAAATTACCCTGCTCTAAACTCTAAATTTGCTCCCTGGCTGGGGATAGAATAGTTTAGTTTTAGATCTATATTAGACCTTCATTTAACTTAGGCATCTACATTTCATTCTTTAAACAAAAATCATATAAACGGTGGACTAGGCCATAACCAGTAAAAGTTTTAAAGAATGTAATCTATGGTAGCCGGAACCATAAATCTGATGGATTCCCCACACCAAACGGTGTACGATCTAATTGCGATTGTTCACAGGGGAGAGTCCCTACTGTTTGGTACCTGGGATTTTTCCAGGAATCAATAGATTTGGCACTAGAAGGAGGGTAGCCAGTGCATTGCTGGTAGAGGAAATCTATTTTCAGAGAAGATTACATTGGAACAACATCTGAAAATTTTTTCCCTAAAGATTTTATTCCTGAATTTAAAGAACAAGAATAGACAGGTTTTGGGGAAGAAGAATCAGAACATGTGTATGTTGTCCCATTTGAAGAAGTAGATCAGTTTAGGAGACATACAAGATCCTACGTCAAGAAACTTGGGGGGTTAAAAGTAGCTCCCGCTTTACCTAGAAGGAAAACTTAAAAGAAATTAGCCTCATACACTAACGATTCAATTCTTGTTGAAAATTTGGAAGAACTGGTAGATCTATCCATCCAAGAAATTGTTCAACCTCTTGACCAATTGGATCCAGAATCCCCTGCATGTTCAGTATTTAGTCAATATCAACTACAGTCTCCACCTCGAATCATGGTTGTTGTTAATCAACATGCATGCAGATAAAGAACACCACTCAACTTGGCCACTCCATTGCATGATTTACCAAAAAACCCAGAAAAGGTATACCAAAATTTGATCCTGGAAAGGGTGTTTCTATTGAATATCTCTTAAAGAGTTTTTATCTGTATTTGAATCTTTTAAATGTTGAACATGAATATGTTGTCTATAGATTTTTTCAATATACTTTTGAACCTAAAGCATATTCATGGTACTTTAGTTTGCATCTAATTCAATAGTAAATTGGGATAGTTTTGAAAAGGCATTCTTAGCTAAATTTGGCAACCAGAAAACTGTAGCCACTCTCATGAAATAATTACTATCTATGAGGATGGAAAACAAAGAAAAGGTCCAATACTTTAATATGAGATTTACCACTTTAATGAATAGCCTCAGTGATACAACAAAACCAGCTGATGAGTCTCTAGTAGAATATTATACTACAACACTTGATCCACCAATAGCAATGTTTGTAAAAAGGGTTGGTAAAGTTACATTGGTAGAAAAATATGGAGAAACCAAGAAAGTAGAGGCAGATCTGAATAGTATAGCAAAGCATACTCCAGAACCTGAGTTGAAACATACCACAAGAAAAGGGCCTTTGTTGTTAACTAAGCCCAAAGAACAACACTCTAATGAGCTACAAAATGTGGTGAAAATGGTGCAGAAGTTGTCAAACAAAATAGTAGACCTGGAGAAGGATAAGGGAGATAGTTCTTATAGTAATCCATTCAACCCTTATTACAAAAAAAAGGAAGAGAGTGGACAACCCCAACCACATGTGTATAATTCTTCTGTTTTAAATTTTAATGAAGTAGGCATGGATCATTTCTGTACTTTTCACCAAGAACAACATTCTGAAAAAGGTTGTCCATGGTGGATAAATTCAATGACTCTGGTTAAAATCAATTGTTAGATACCCAGCTGGTAGATCCTAAAGAAGAAGAAGACCAAACTAATGAGCCAGAAAAAAACAAACGAAGAAACCACTATGGTATTATGGGATTGGGCACCTACTTTGGGGTTAAGTGAAGATGAACCTACTAAGGAAATTCAAGTGTCATCAGTTAATGTCACAACTATAAGTAAAGGGCTGGTAGTGGATGAAGTTTTATTACTGCCTAAAATAAAGAAGTTGAAAGAAAACGTGAAGAAAATTCTCAGTACTACTCAAACAACACCTAATCCTAATCCGGTAAATATAAAAGAGGAAATCCAAATAGTTAACAAACCAATGAAGACGGTGATAAATAAATCAAAAGGTACTAGAAAAGGTTTGGAAGAACATGATGTGGGTTATGATATTGTAGAGGATATTAAGAAAACAAAATCAAATATTTCTCTATTTGAACTATGTAATTTTCCTCAGCAAAGAAGGAAACTTCTAAAATATTTTGATCCACATCCCAGCAGTATCCAAGAAGCCATTGAATCTGATGATGAAGTAAATGAAGCAAGCATTGGAGGAAAATCTAAATCTTAGACTTTACCTTTTCTACTATCATTTGATATTTTTAATCATAATGTATATAACTGTTTGGTAGATTTTGGGACTTCCTCAAATGTCATGTCACTTTCAATATGTAAAAGGATTAATGGCCAACCCATACCATCTCCATCTCAGATAATTCAATTAGACATATCTGTTGTTAAATTCATAGGGGAAATGAAAGATGTTTTGATTCGTTTGTCTGCAGATCCGAGAGTTTGTCAGTTTATAGATGTTATGGTAGTGGATATACCAAAAGCATATGGTTTAATTTTAAATAGGGACTGGTCAACAAAACTAAATGGTTACTTTGCAAACGACTGGTCTCACATGTGGCTACCATACAACAATAGTCAAAACCAAATTAAAATACTATGGGAACCACACCTGAAGTATAATGTAACGCAGTTAGAAAGGAAGAATGAACCTGTGAACTTCTCGTCTTCAGTTTTGGGAAACTATTTTTTGGAACTCGAACTAGGGAACTAGAAGGCTAAAGAAGTCAGTTGTGAATTTGAAACATAGTACGATCTCCTTCAATTCTAGTGGGATGATGATATTTATTATAATATAGTAAACTTAATGACTAACATAGGAGATGGTACTAACCAGGTAGAGTTAGAAGATAGATTTTTGTTTATGTATTTTGATGGTTCTAAAACCCAAGAGGGATCAGGGGCAGGTTGCATCTTGATTGATCCAGATAAGAATAAACACTTTCTCTCTTGTAGACTAGAGTTCAAATGCACAAATAATACTGTTGAATATGAAGCTCTAGTTATAGGTCTGAAAACATCCATTGGAAGTAAAAAATATGAAAGTTTTTGGTGATTCTGAGATAGTTGTTAGACAAGCAAGAAAACACCATTCATTGTTTATGTCCACATCTTAAAGGATACCAGACTGAGGTATAGAATTTGATTATTTACTTCAATGCTTTCAATATAAATGCAGTACCTAGATTGCAAAATGTTGTAGCTGATTTATTAGCTACTTTTGTATCTAGATTAGTACCAACTAATAACAAGTGTTCTATTGAATCACTTTCCAGGCCATCAGTACCTGATAATGTTACAAATCTGAGGATATTCGATGGTGATGAGCATATTATTGATTTCCTGATGAATGACGAATCTTTTAAAGAATCAATAATTGATGAAGAAGAACATTGGTCAGGTTTACAAAATGAAGATGTAGATAAGGGACATTTCATACCTAAAGTGGTAAGAACCCTCGAAGGGATGCTTTATTTGTAGAGTAAGTTTCAGAAACCAGACAATGTGAAGACAAACAGTTCATCAATGCAATATGAGCTGGTCAATCTGGGATCGGAAGCTGAACCCAAATATATCAGTTTGGGAAAATGTTGCTCACCTCGAGAAAGATGTAAGTTCATCAAGTTGTTTCAATAATATAAAGACATCTTCACTTGGACATATGAAGATCTGAAGACTAATTACACTCGCATCATCCAGCATGTGATTCCCATTAAAATAGGAGCAAAATCGTTTCAACAACAAATTAGAAAGATGCACCTGAAGTTAAAACCTCTTATCCATAACGAAGTAAAGAAGTTACGGGACGCAAAAATCATCTTCAAGGTTCAACATTCTGAATGGGTGGCCAATCTAGTCCCGGCGAGGAAAAATTCAGGAGAGATAAGGTTGTGTGTTGACTTCAAGAACTTAAACAGAGTATCAGATAAAGCTAATTATCCAATCCCACCAATGGAACAAATTTTACAAATGGTTTTAGGCTCAGAAATGTTCTCCCTATTAAGTGGATTTTTAGGGTATAATCAAGTGTTAGTGGCCGAACAAGACCGATTAAAGACAACATTTCATACAAAGTGGGGAACATTCGCTTATAGGAGAATGCCTTTTGGCCTCATGAATGATGGAGCCACATTTTAGAGGGCCATGGACATTGCATTCAGAGGTTTAAGTGGCCACTTTGTAGTAGTGTACTTAGATGATGTAAAAGTTTTCTCCAAGAGAAGAGAAGACCATGTTTTTCACTTAAAATAGATTTTTGACCACTGTAGAAAATATGGTATATCTTTGAACCCAAAGAAGAGCATATTTGCAGTTCTTGAAGGAAAATTGTTGGGACATATAATCTCAAAGAAGGGAATATCAATACATCAAGAGAGAGTTGAGACTCTAACTCAGATTCCCATGCCCCATAATAGGAAATCTATGCAATCATTTATGGGCACAATAAATTTTGTTCAGAGGTCTGTCCCTGATTTTGCTCAAATTGTGAAACCTGTGGAACAAATGGTGAAGCAAAGTGTACAGTTCAAGTGGAATGACATTGAGAAAGTTGTCTTTAAAGATATCAAAACAAGAATAACTCAGGCACCTTCATTGAGGAGTCCATACTTTGAAAAGAACTTTATTTTATATACCTTTGCTTCAGGCAACTCTCTCGCAGCAGTGCTTACGCAAAAAGGAGAATTGGGAGACGAATACCCAATATCATTCATGAGCACTAGATTACAAGGGGCTGAATTGAATTACCCAACCCTCGAAAAACAAGCATATGCAATTTTCAAGGAAGCAAAACAATTTAGACCCTATATTCTAAAAAATGGAGAAAAAATTGTAGTTCCTCACCCAGCTGTTAGGTCTCTTTTTGTTCTAAAATAATTGAGTGAGGGAAGAGGGAATTGGGTAAATTACCTACAAGAGTATGCCTTGGAATTCAAACCAGCTACCATCATCAAAGGTCAAGGGCTGTGTAAGTTAATAGAATAAATTCACACTAACAAAGATTCTAATTGGGAGAATGAAGTTGAAGTGAACTCGATTGATGTATGTCCTATCTTTACTGCTCCTGAATCTTGGTACAGAGATATGGTGTACTATATTCAACAAGGATATCTATCAGAGAATTGGAACTCCAAGAAGAGGATGGTACTTCATTTGAAGTCAGCCTCCTATCAAATAATGGATGGAGTGCTTTTCAAGAAAAATTATGATGGAGTTTTTCTCAGATGTCTGGAAAGAGAGGATGCCTCCAAAATAGTCAAAGAATTGCATGATGAACCAGCAGGAGGAAATTATTCTGGGGATACCATAGCTCATAAGATACTTAGAGATGGATATTACTGGCCAACATTGTTTAAATATTCCCATGCCTATGCAAGAAAATGTGATGTATGTCAGAGAAGTGGTGGCAAATTGTTAAAAGCAGCGGGATCACTTCAGCCTGTCACTATTTCAGATCCATTCGAACAATGGGGAATTAATGTTATTGGGGAAATCAATATGAATTATTCATTACAACATTGATATATCCTGATGGATACAGATTATTCCATTGTGCAAAGTGAATGAAGATGCGGTCATCAACTTCCTCCAAGAGAATATTATGACCAGGTTTGGAGTTCCAATTTCCCTTGTTTTTGATAATGCATCTTATTTATCATATGTTAAAATAACTGAGTTTGCTTATGAAAAGGGAATTAAGTTACATTACTCAACAAATTATTATCCTCGAGGAAATGGTTTAGCAGAAACAACAAATAAGAACCTGATCCAAATTTTGAAGAAAACTACTATTGAAAATCAGAGAAATTGGCACTCAACCCTTCCAAATGCATTGTGGGAAGATAAGGTCACCCCAAAGAATTCCATAGAGTGTGTCCCTATAGTCTGGTATATGGAAAAGAATCTATTTTTCCCCCAAACATTCTACTCCCATCTTCGCAGTTAGCTCAAGCCTCAAGGGGTTCCAGTAACAAAGTTTTACAAGCATGAATTGACACTTTGTTAAAACTAGAGGAATTACAACAAAAGGCTAAAGCTAATTTCAATCAACATCAAGTTATCATCAAAAGTTGGATCGACAAAAGAAAATCTGGTACAAGAAACTTTGATGTAGGAGACCTAGTGTTGAAATGGGATAATCCTCATGCAAAAAAGGGCAAACACGCAAAGTTCCAACATTTATGGATTGTCCCTTATCTAATCACTGAAAAGTTAGGCCCTGCAACTTAAAAAGTGCAAGATTTACAAGGATAGGAAGAAAGTCTTCCTATAAATGGCCTTTGTCTCAAACATTACTTCACTTAAAGTTGTAGGAACAATTTGTACATATTTAGAACTCTATTTTCTTGATTCTTTTAGTTGTTTATTTTCCTAATTGCTTCGCCTTCTTTCATGGCCTTAGTTTGTTTGCTTTTAATAAACTAGCTCAATTTTTGGTGCTTGGAAGTATAGGCATCTGATTAAACTCAAAAGATTTGGATGTTAGGAACTACTTATGGGAGAGAGAAAATGGTAAAGTTCTATCATAATGAGATTCTTTAACTATTGACAGACGTTGGAAAGGGAAGCTAATCTTCAATCCCACATTTGAATCATTATTACCACTATGAAATAACCAAAACTCATTATGTCTGAAATACTATCTTGGGGTTTCATCCATTCTCACATTAATACCTGTCTCAGGAAGCATATCATGATGAACCCATGGAAAAGAAGCAGGCCTGACGGATGTATGGTATTCAAAATGATCCCAATGCTACAAATCAAAGAGGCCAAAAAAGGCTTAGATTGAAAAGTCAATTTTCTGAAAAATCCAGTCTTCAATTAAGGAAATGATGTTGAATAAATAAAACATCAAACCAAAAGGGTTGTTAAAGCAACAAATATCAGCAAGGTTCTTCTCCATCCGTGAGTATGATGAGAAAATAAATTTGTCACTCACACAAAAGGACATTGTGGATGGAATAACCTGTACCAAATTCTCAAGCAAAAGAAATAATCAAGGAAGACTCAGGAGACATTTTCAGTCATAAATAAAGCATCAAAATAATTCTTATAGCATGGGAATGAGGAAAAAATGAATACATTTGTCTTACTCTGTTACGATCCTGTGGAGACTTAAATGGTAGAAACTTAAAGATAGGAGGTAAAATGAACTTTATACTCCTTTCCCAAGAGAGTTATCAAGACACTGAATTCTTGGTTACCTTACTCCCAAAGAAATGGTATCAAATATGATGCTTGAAAGTTACATCACTGAATACATCTAGTTTAAATAAGTCTTGGGATTACATTTAAGTGATCAATGAAAATTCACAGTACAATACCATATGGAAATCTTGTTGTTCAAAGAAGGTTTTTCATAGTTCTGAGTTCACCAACTAGTCGCCAATTGTTGTTGTTGCAACTGCTTCCCCAAAAAAAATTTACATTTTAGGGCCCCTCCTTCCATTTTTTATTTTTACACTTGTTTCCCAACTTAAATAAGCCCTCCCTACATACCTAGTATTTCCTAGAAGCTCGAGCATAAGTTTTTTTTTCTCTCTGAAGTGTTATTTTGGTAAAAAATACTTAGGCGCGACCTTGGAAACAAGCCTCACAAGAAAATCCACTTTTGATTTAAGATCAACGGGTGAGAATCACTCCGACCTAGATCAACGATATAGAAAGAAAGTGCAAGAAGCAAAGCGGAAGCGTAAGATCAAGGTTTGGTCATAAAAGGTTAGAATCCCGATTTTTGCTTTCTGCAGTTTCAAAATCCAATGGTTATGGAGTTTTCTGCAAGAATCAACAATCAGGGAAAAGAGTAAGCGAAAAAGCGGGAGCGAAAAATCCAAATTTAGTTTATGAAAAGGTTAGATTTCTTCCACTTTCTCTGATCTGCGATCCGATGGCTAAGGATGACCCCGCACAGATCAATGGCTCATAAAGAAGCAAAAAAGGCGAAGCAAAAATATTAAGTTCAAACTTCGTGCAATATTGAAAATCTGCTTTCCGATTTTTGCTTAGCGAAAGGGAGGAAGCGGAAAGGCGGAAGTGGAAAATCCAAAGTTTAGTTTCGGAAAAGATTGACTTTTCGCTTTCCAATTTCTGCCTTCTAGAAGGGCAGAAGCAAAAAGGAGGAAGTAGAACGATAGAATTTTAACTTGATAAAGTTGGCGAACCCGATTTTTGCTTTCCGGAAGGGTAGAAGTGGAAAGGAGCTATCGAGGCCACATGATCTAATGGTTCAACTCAAACCTGATCCATCTTTGAGATGATATGAGCAGTCCAACCTCTATTTTTTTCTTACTGTGAACCATTGGGGAAACTGAGAGATATTCCTCTCAAAGCTTAAACTAAAATAAAATTGCATGCATAACAGGGTACTAGTTATTATATTTTTTATGTTTAGTAATCGATACATATCATTAAATTGAAATACTATGAATTATGGTTGTTTCAAGATCAGATATATCTCTCACGTTGTTTTCTTTGTATATCACAGGTATTATTGTTCTCCAAGTTGGGAAGGGAAATTGTGAAATCGAATAAAGGTTGCATCGTTGGACAGTTAAGATTTCTCGTAGACCAAGATCTATGGCTGATAATGATTTTGTTAATCCAAGGTATTATTGTTCACCGGCTAGATGGATGACTCATATTTGGAAAAGGTTTAGATCAATGATGTAGATTTGCTCTGATATTCAAAGATGCAGGAAAATAAAAGAAGCGTGCATTTCCAGCAGGGCAAGGCCCGTATAGATTTATTTGTTTTATGAAACCATTTATATTCAGCCAGGTGGGTGAATAAGAAGCTTGGGAATCTCCTAGGCGATGGATAGAGATAGTATAAATATGGGTGCAGAGCACCATAGAAAGGAATTTTTCCTAGTAAAAGGAATGTTAGACTATTTTGTAAAAGAGCTACCTCTTTGCTAATAAGAAGGATCATTTTGCTGGAACAAAAGACCTGTGCAGAGATTTAATCGAAATGTGTGGAATGAATATTGTAGAATTGTTTGTTCTTGCTTCTATACATCATACAGTGAGATTGTTCTAACCTCCTGGAACTATTTCCTTGGTCATGAATGGTATGTAGTATGTATAAATGTATGTGTTGACAGGGTAATAAATGGTTTAAGTATATTAGAGCTACCTATAGTATTCTTTCTACTAAGAATGTGATTATTGTGTTGGTACGGCTATCTGTGAGACTTTTATGAGCATTTACAGTATATTACTCTGAACTATAAATTTTCTCCCTAGTCGGGGATAGAATAGTTTAGTTTTAGATATATATTAGACTTGCATTTAACTTAGGCATCTACATTTCTTTCTTTAAACAAAAATCATATAAACGGTGGACTGGGCTGTAACCAGTAAAAGATTTAAAGAACTTAATCTACAGTAGACAAAACCATAAATCGCACAGATTCCCCACACCAAACAGTGTACGATATAATTGGGGTTGTTCACCAGGGAGAATCCCAACTGTCTGGTGCTTGGGATTTATCTAAGCATCAACACCAAGACAATATAAAAAAACCTATTCCAAACGAAACTCATACAATTGCATATTAACATAAAAAGGTTTAAAACTATGTTGTTGCTGCAACTATTTCCCCAAAAAAATTACATTTTAGGGCCTCTCCTTCTATTTTTTATTTTTACACATGTGGCCCAACTCAGATAAGCCCTCCCTACATACTTAGTCTTTCCTAGAAGCTCGAGTAGAAGGTTTTTCCCTAAGCCTGAAGTGTTATTTTGGTAAAAAATACTTAGGTGCGACCTTGGAAATAATCCTTAGAAGAAAATCCGCTTTTTATTTAAGATCCAATGGCTGAGAATCACTCCAACCTAGATCAATGGTCGAGAAAAGCAGAAGCAAAAGGATTAAAGTTAACCTTTGAAAAAATTTGGAAACTTTTGTTCCGTTTCCCGAAGTTCGCGATCTGCAAATCGAAGGCAAGGGACGAATCTGCAAAGATCCAATGGCCAAGAAATGGTGGGAGAAAAAGGGCAGAATCAGAAAAGCCAAGTTTTTCTTTTGAAAAAAGATGCAAATCTGCCTTCCATAGTTCAAGATCCAACAGTCCAAAAGGCTTCCGTGCATATCAACGACCTAGGAAAAAGCGGAAGCGGAAATGCAGAAGTAGAAAGTCGGAAGTGGAAAGGCAAAAGAAGAAAGTTAGAATTTTGGTCATGAAAAGTTAGAATCCCTCCTTTCGCCTTCCGCAGTCTCATATCAACGGCCCAAAATCGCTCTACACAAATCGATGGTCAAGGAAAAGCAAAAGCAGAAAGGTCAATTTTTTGTTTGTGAAAAGGTTAGAGTTCCTTTTTCTGCTTTCTGCAATCTACAATCCGACGGCTTAGAATGAATCCGCACAAATCAATGGTATAGAAAGGAGCATAAGTGCGGCAAGAAGAAACATAAGAATTTGGTCGTAAAAGGTTAGAATCTCGCTTTCTGCAACCCATAAGATCAACGGTCCAAAAATATTTCACATAAGATCGACGGTGCGGAAAGGTTGTTGCAGAAACCAAATCATGAAAGTTAGGATGTAAGTTTGGAAAAAACGCGGCCCACAACTTTGATCTTAGATCAACGGATGGGGATGACTATGGAATAAAATCAAAAGTCTAGGGAAAAGCAAAAAGGAACTTGTTGGGACACATGATCTAACGGTTCAAATCAAATTCGATACATCTTTTGAGATGTTTTGAGTCGTCCAACCTCTGTTTCATTTGCGACTATGAACCATTGGGGAAACTGAGAAATATTCCTCCCGAAACATAAACTAAGTAGAAATTGATTGCTTAACAGGGACCTAGTCATCATGTTTTGTTCTATTTAAAAATCGACACAGATCATTAAATTTACAATTGAAAATATGGTGATTAGTTGCAATATCCTTGGTAAATTATTTTTGTTTCCAGAACAGACATACCTCAATTAATGTTTTCTTTATATTTGCAGGTATTATGATTCACCAAGTTAGGATAGGCTATGAAATCCTCCCTATGACAATTGAAGTCCACCGTTGATTTAGATTTGACGATCCTTCATCCATTTATCCAGTGAACTAGCAAGGGAGTCAATTATGGGAGACGGGAGAGAAATCCTTTATGAAAATGGGTTGATAGTAGATTTGGAATCCACTCTTCATTGAGCGGTGTATGGACCTTTGGTCGCATGTTTTTCCATCTGGGAAAGGCCCATATAATTTTTTATTTGTTTGTTTTATGAAACCATTTGTATCTATCGAGGTGGGCGAATAAGAAGCTCAAGAATCCCTGGGTGACGGATAGAGATAGTATAACTAGGGGTGCAGAGCACCATAGAAAGGACTTTTGGCCTAGTGAAAAGAACATTGGACTATTTTATAATTGCTAATAAGAAGGATATTTTTTCTGGAACAAAGGGCCTACGCAAAGATTTAATCAGAATGTGTGGAATGCATACTATAGAACCATTTCTTCTTGCTTCTGTACATCATACAGTGATATTTTTTTAACCTCCTGGAACTATTTCCTTGGTCAAGAATGTCTGTTGTCTATATAAATGTATGTGTTGACAGGGTAATAAATGGTATAATTATATTAGAGCCACCTCTGGTATTCTTTCTGCTATGAATGTGATTATTGTGTTGGTACGGATATCTTTACGAGCATTTACAGTATATTACTCTGAACTCTAAATTTTATCCCTGACCAGGGATAGAATAGTTTAGTTTTAGATATAGATTAGACCTGCATTTAGCTTAGACATATGCATTTCACTCTTTAAACAAAAATCATATAAACAGTAGACTGGTCCGTAAACAATAAAATATTAAAGAAATTAATCTATGGTAGTCGAAACTGTGACTGGACGGATTCCCCACACCAAATGGTGTCTGATCTAATTTGGATTGTTCATCGGGGAGAATCCCTACTGTTTGGTACCTAGGATTTTTCCAGGAATCAATATTTTTGGCGCTAGAAGGAGGGAAGCTAGTGCATGGATGGTAGAGGAAATCCATTTTTCAAATAATATTACATTGGAACAACAACAGAAAATACTTTCCCTTAAGATATTTTTCTTGAATTTAAAGAACAAAAATAGACAGGTTCTGGAGAAGAAGAATCAGAGTGTTTGTATGTTGTCCCATTTGAAGAAGCGGATATTTTTAGGAGACATACAAGATCCTATGTTAAGAAACTTGGGGGGTTAAAATTTATTCCTACATTACCTAGAAGGAAAGCTCCCAAGAAAGTAGCCTCATATACTAAAGATTCAATTCTTGTGGAAAATTTAGAAGAACTGGTAGATATATCCATCCAAGAAATTGTACAACCTCTAGATCAATTGGATCCTGAATCCCTTGCAATTTCAATTTTCAATTAATCTCCACCATAGTCTCCAACTTGAATCATGGATTTTGTTAATCAACCAACATGGAGAGCAAGAACGCCACTCAACCTGGCTGCTCCATTGCATGACTTGCCTAAGCACCCGGAAAAGGTATTAACCAAATTTGATCCTGGAAAAGGTGTCTCTGCTGAAGATCATTTACAAAGTTTTTATCTGTCTTTGAATATTTTAAATGTTGAATATGAAGATGTTGTTTGTAGAATTTTTCAATACTTTTGAACCTAGAGCATCTTCATGGTACTTTAGTTTGCAAGCTAATTCAATAGTAAATTGGGATGGTTTTGAAAAGGCATTCTTAGGTAAATTTGGCAACCAGAAAACTATAGCCACTCTCATGAAAGAATTATTGTCAATGAGGATGGGAAATAAAGAAAAGGTACAAGACTTTAATCAGAGATTCACCACTTTATTGAATAGTTTTAGTGCTACAATAAAACCAACTAAAGAGTCTCTAGTAGAATATTATACTACAACACTTTATCTACCAATATAAATGTTTGTAAAAAGGTCTAGAAAAGTTACATTGGTAGAAAACTATGAAGAGGCCAAGAAAATAGAGTTAGATCTGGATAATATAGCAAAGCATACTCTAGAACCTGAGTTGAAACATACCACGATAAAAATGCCTTTGTTGTTAACTAAGCCCAAACAAGAACACTCTAATGAGCTAGGAAATGTGATTTAAATGGTGCAGAATTTGTCAAACAAGGTAGTGGACTTGGTAAAGGATAAGGAAGTTAGTTCTTATAGAAAGCCATTCAACCCTTATTATAGAAAAAAGGAAGAAACTGAAAAACCCCAACCACTTATGCATAATTCCACTGTTTTGAATTTTAATGAAGTACGCATGGATCACTTCTGTACTTTTCACCAAGAACATCATTCTAAAAAAATCTCTCCACAGTGGATTAATTCAATGACTCTGGTTATGAATCAATTGTTAGATACCCAGAATCCTGGAGAAGAGCAAGAACAAACAAACGAAGAAACCACTATGGTATTATGGGATTGGGCACCTACTTTGGGGCTTAGTGAAGATGAACCTACTGAGGAAATTCAAGTGTCATCAATTAATGTTACAACTAGGAGTAAAGTACTAGTGGGGGATCAAAGCTTAGTGCTACCTAAAGCAAGAAGATAAAAGAAGCATTTAAGAAAATTATCAGCACTACCCAAACACAACAAAATGTTGATTCAAAAGGCATGAGAGAAACTAACCCATCAATTAATGAACCTGTGGAAACTTTGGCAAATAAAACAGAGACTACTAAAGAACAGGGCATGGGGTATGATATCACAGAAGACATTAAGAAAACAAAGGAAAATATCTCTATATTTGAACTATGTAATTTGCCTCAACAAAGGAGGAAAGTTCTGGAAGCTTTTGACCCACAACCTAATAGTATCCCAGAAGCCATTGAATCTGATGATGAAGTAAATGAAGCAAGCATTGGAAGAAAATATAAATCTCATATTTTACCTTTGTTGTTGTTATTTGAAATTTTTAATCATAATGTGCATAATTGTTTGGTAGATTCTGGGGATTCATCAAATGTCATGCCACTTTCAATTTGTAAAAGGATTAATGGCCAACTCATACCCTCTCCCTCTCATATAACTCAACTAGACAGATATGTTGTTAAAGTCATAGGGGAAATGAAAGATGTTTTGATTCGATTATCTGCAGACCCTAGATTTTTTCAATTCATAGATATCATGGTGATTGATATACCAGAAGCATATGGATTAATCTTAAGTACGGATTGGTCAATGAAACTAAATGGTTACTTTGCAACCGGCTGGTCTCACATGTGGCTTCCATACAACAATAGTCAAAACCAAATTAAAATACTAAGGGAACCACATATGAAATATAATATAACTCGGTTAGAAGGGAAGAATGAACCTGTGAACTTCTCATCTTCAGTTTTGGGAAATCACTTTTTGGAGCTTGAACCAGAAAATTATCAAGCCAAACAAGTCAGTCAAGAATCAGATAGGTTGTCCAATCTCCTTTGATTTTCACGGACTGATGATATTGATTGTAATATAGTAGATTTAGATGAGATGTTTTGTATTTTATATTTTGATGCAGAATGAATGAATAACATTGTTGGGCATGAAGCTCTAGGTTTGAAAAGGGTTGTTGAGTTAAATGTAAAAGATCTAAAAGTTTTTAGTAATTTTGGAGAAAATCCTGTTCAATGTGGTTGTCATTGATGTCAAAGGATTTTAGTAATGACAAAGGAATATCCAAGGATACGATGGCAGGACAAACTCAGTGAAAGACAAAGGCAGTGCTAACATGGTATGGATGATGATATGACAGATATGATGACATGGCATGGCATGGATGATAGTATGGTAGATATGATGCCATGGCATGGCATAGATGATGATGTGGCATGAATTTGAAATCATTGTTTCAGTATGACATCATTTTGGAGAAATATGGCAAATTGGTGAAAATCAGGAAATTGATTATGGAATAAATAGTCAAAACTGGTCTAAGAGGGTCTAAGAGAATGCTCGCCATAATTCATGGTTTCACTAAAATTATTGCACCATGGTACTAGGATATATGTTGTTATAGTGTTTATCTATTAATGGTATTAGGTTTCCTTCATCACTTTTGAGGACAAAGTTCTAGGTCTTCCAAAACAGGGGTTTGTGCCAGAGCAAGCAAAAATGGCTAAGTAGCCTCAGAAATATGCCCACCCTAAATTATGGGTTAGAGTAAATTCCATAAGCACATGGGGGTCTTGTAGTGTGTTGGATTGTCTATCTAAACATATTCTTACTTATCCTTGAGAATGTTTGGAGAAAAATTTATGGATCTGCCAAATTGGGGATTCACGATAAATTTTGAGAAAGTCCTGAAAATGACTAAGTGTTAGAATCAAGAAATTGAAAAGGAATTTTGAAATGCCCGCAAGGTAGGGTTATTTTGATGATAAAATTCATCAGGTAGCATGTTCTTGTTCCTTGGTGAACTGGCTATCCATCCATAGTATCAGACACTATTCTGGAGGTCACGTGTGCGAAATCCAAGCCTGCCAAGTTGGGAAAAAGTGTGTTTACATAGTCTGAAAGGTCATTTAGAAATGTTCACAAGGAGGTGATCATGAGGTGATAAAACCAATCAAAAAGCATAGGCACATTCCTTGGTGAACTGAATATGCAACCATACCTTCAGGTTGTCTTATGATGGTATCCCTAAATCAATCTGGTTTAAAGAAGTCTCGAGAAATGCTTGTAAGTAATCATTGAACATGCGCAGTACAGTACCATATGGCAGTATTGTTGTTCAAAGAAGGTTTTTTTCAGAGATCTGTGTTCGCTAGGTAGTCACAAATTGTTGTTGTTGCAACTACTTACCCAAAAATTTCAGATTTTAGGGCCCCTCCTTCCATTTTTTATTTTTACACTTGTGGCCCAACTCAAATAAGCCCTCCTTGCATACTCAATATTTCCTAGAAGCTTGATCATAAGGTTTTTCCCTAATCCTAAAGTGTTATTTTGGCAAAAAACACTTAGGCCATACCTTGGAAACAAGCCTTAGAAGAAAATTTTCTTTTGATTTAAGATCCAATGGCTGAGAATCGCTTCGACCTAGATTAATGGTCGAAAAAAGCGAAAGCAGAAAAGCGGAAGAGGAAGGATTAAAGTTAAACTTGGAAAAAAGTTGGAAACCCGCATTCTATTTTTTGAAGTCTGCAATCCGCATATCAACAGAAAGGGACAAATCCACAAAAATCCAACGGCTAAGAAATGGCGGTAGCGGAAGGGCAGAAACAAAAAATCCAAGTTCACTTGTGAAAAAAGCTGCAAATCTGCCTTCCACGGTTCAAGATCTAACAGTCCAGAAGGATTCTGCGCAGATCAACAATCCAGAAAAAAAACAGAAGTGAAAAGTTAGAATCCCTCCTTCCTCCTTCCGCAGTCTCAGATCAACGGTCCATAATCACTCTGCACAAATCGACAGTCAGGGAAAAGTGGAAGCGGAAAGGTCAATTTTCGTTTGTGAAAAGGTTAGAGTTATGTTTTCTTCTTTCTGCGATCTACGATATGACGGCTAAGGATGAATCCGAATAGATCAACGGTGTGGAAAGGAAAAGAAGTGTGGATAGTAGAAACATAAGAATTTGGTCGTAAAAGGTTAGAATCCTGCTTTTTGTGATCCGCAAGATCAATGGTCCAGAAAGATTCCACATAAGATCGAAGGTGCGGAAAGGTTGTTTTGAAAACCAAATCGTGTAATTTAGGATGTAAATTTGGAAAACCCGCAGCCCACAACTTTGATCTTAGATCAACAACTGAGGATGAATCCGGAATAAAATCAACGGTCTAGGGAAAAGCGGAAAGGAACTTCCTGGCCCACATGATCTAACATTTCAAGTCAAATCCCATCCATCTTTTGAGATGATTTGAGTCGTCCAACCTCTGTTTTGTTTGTGACTGTGAAACATTGGGGAAACTGAGAAATCTTCCTCCCGAAACTTAAACTAAGTAGAAATTTCTTGCTTAACAGGGCGATATTCATCATGTTTTGCCCTATTTAACAATCGACACATATCATTAAATTTATATTTGAAAATATAGCGGTTAGTTGCAGTATCCTTGGCAAATTATTGTTGTTTCTAGAACAAACATACCTCTCATGGTGTTTTCTTTATATTCCCAGGTATTATGGTCCACCATGTTAGGATGGGCAATTGCAAGATCGATTAAAGGTTGCATATTTAAACGACTGAGATTCATGACAGATCAAGATCTATGGTCCCGAAGAATTCTGTTGTTTTGACATGCAAGGAGAAATAAATTTCTTAGATCAGCAGAATGGTGTATGACCTACATTTTTAAATGGCTAAGATCGAAGGTGGAACCAAATCTATAGTGGAGATGAATTTCACTGATTCAAATTGCTTGTGGAAATTAACTTTTGAATTCTGTGGAATTGGTTAAAGGGATACATTTTTCAACAGAGGATATCTAATCAGAATTAGATCTACAGTGGAGAAAAATTCCACTGGTTCAACATGCTCGTGGAAAATAACTTTTGAAATATGTGAAATTAGTTAAAGGGCTACATATATCCACAACTGAGATAAAGGTTTGATATATATCAATGATTGAGGTTGATTTCATGGATTGAATGTGCACATAAGATGGAATATTTCGAGGCTACAAAATCATGTAGATCCCGCACTTTTGAATGACAGGGATCTAGGCGACTTTTTGATCTATGGTCAAAATCGATTTCACGATATGAACAAGAAGGAAGTTTATCAAGTTCATGGATTTCGAAATCGGCTAAAGGATGCATCTTTCAATGGTTCAGATGAAGATATGGTTAGATCAATGGTTGTGATCCATTTCGTTGGGTGAAATAGTGTGGCTGAAGAAAATATTGACAGGTGCGATACTTTATGAAATCTGACCTATGTCAGTTGAAGTCCACTGTTGATTTAGATATGACAGTCCTTCTTCCATTTCGTAAGTGAACTAGCAAGGGAGTTAATTGTGGGAGACGAGAGCAAAATCCTTTAAGAAAATGGGTTGACAGCAGATTTGGAATCCTCACTTCATTAAGTGTTGTATGGACCTTTGGCCATGTTTTTTTCCAGCTGGGCAAGGCCCGTATAATTTTTTATTTTTTTTTTATGAAACCGTTTGTATCTAGCCAGGTAGGCGAATAAGAAGCTCAGGAATCCCCTGGGTGACAGATAGAGATATTATAAATAGGGGTGCAGAGCAACATACAAAGGACTTTTGTCCTGGTGAAAAGAACACTGGACTATTTTGTAAAAGAGATACTTCTTTGCTAATAAGAAGGATCATTGTGTCGGAACAAAGGGCCTACACAGAGATTTAATCGAAATGTGTGGAATGCATATTGTAGAAATATTTCTTCTTTCTTTTGTACACCATACAGTCAGATTGTTCTAACCTCCTGGAACTATTTCCTTGGTCATGAATGTTTGTTGTCTGTATAAATGTATGTGTTGACAAGGTAATAAATTTTTTAATTATATTAGAGCTACCTCTGGTCTTCTTTTCTGCTATGAATGTGATTATTGTGTTGGTACAACTATCTGTTAGACCTTTACGAGCATTTACAATATATTACTCTGAACTCTAAATTTTCTCCCTGGTCAGGGATAGAATAATTTAGTTTTAGATCTAAATTAGACCTACATTTAGCTTAGACATATGCATTTCATTATTTAAACAAAAATCGTATAAATGGTGGACTCGGTTGTAACCAGTAAAAAATTAAAGAACTTAATCTACGATATATGGAACCATGAACCGGACGAATTCCCCACGCAAATGGTGTCTGATATAATTGGGATTTTTCACCAAGGAGAATCCCTACTATTTGGTACCTAGGATTTTTCCAGGCATCAACAAACTCTAAGTTTACAATGACCTTCAAATAGCATTCTTGGAATCCATCCTCATCTTTGTAACTCTACAACTCTGTAATTAATTGAATTGGTATATATAGCCCAAAAATACAAACTCTCCTTTGTCCATTTGTCAATG
This sequence comes from Pseudotsuga menziesii, assembly GCA_001517045.1. NCBI lineage: Eukaryota > Viridiplantae > Streptophyta > Pinopsida > Pinales > Pinaceae > Pseudotsuga > Pseudotsuga menziesii. The sequence goes on along the minus strand of LPNX010507043.1, from coordinate 455,938 downwards.
CTTAGACATGAATAAACCAGTAATGCTCTGCATCCATCGAATTCTTTCTTTCCACATCGACTATTCTTTCCTTGTACTCCTTTGTACTGTGTTTTGCACGCTATGGGTTCTACAATCCCTCCAAATCGTTTCCCAACTATGGGTTAAATAGCATAACGAATTGGTTTTTGGATTTGTGAATAATGTTAAGATCCATATGCAACACACCCCATCAGGTAAGACATCTAATTCAATGCTCAAATTATCCATAAACATATGATCCAATATGGACTGAATGATCTTAGAAGCATGATTTATGGATCAAATGCAAATATTTGAGTTCAAAAGCCATATCCATAGGTAAAGGTGTCTAATAGCTTCTACATTCATTCGTGGCCCATGATTTAGATCCGCTGACTATGTTGGACCATTGATTTACATTGCGTCAATCCCTATTGTGGAAGTATCAAGTAGGAACTCCAAATAACACATACGATCCTTGTCGACTTTCTAAAGAATACTGTTGATGTCGACTTGGTATCGAATTTCCAATGTCAATTTTTCATTGCTGAGTGATTCTGACTGTTCTGATGATGAATTTTCCAACGCTGAATTTTTGTTGTTGACCTTTCGATGTCGACCAGTTTTGACCCCATTGTCGAAAGTCAGAAGTTGGAATTGATGGCACAATTTTCCCAACTATCTTCCTAACTCCTGATTCCCAATATTTCGGCTCTTCCGATGTCGAAATTTGGTAGTCATAAATGGCTTAATAAACTAGCATTTCCTCTCCCAACTTCGGAAGCTGGAGATGGACCCTGCTTTCGCATGCCACGTGTTTAGAGGTAATTAGTTCAAATCTCAAAACTTCAAAATGAGATAATCTTCACATCTGAAGTCCAAATTTGACAAAATGGGTATCACCAGAAAGATTTCAATGATCTCTGTACAACTGTGTACTTTCGATCAACACTTGAAGATTTTAAATTTCGGTCATTTGGGAGATCCACCTGGATCATATAGAAAGAAGGTAAATAAA
>LPNX010507043.1:436455-452879 GCA_001517045.1 Pseudotsuga menziesii | reverse complement strand
AGAGGACTACATTAATACTAAGAAATAAAAACTGGAGAAGAAAAACGTATGCACTACCAAAGTGAACACGTCCTTAGACAATTAGACAAAGTGCTCTATAATATTTTTTTCCAATGCAATTGTCTTAGACCACAACCCAATCGAGTATATGGTATGTATCAGCAACATTAAGTGCACATTAAATTACATAGAGAATTGTTATATTTATGTCACAAAAATAATCTTGAAGCTATGAATCCTTCTACCTTCTTAATTTGGATAAAAGAATCCTTGACACTAACTACGATATTCCTAAGAGGATACAGTTAATAAATCCAATATAGTGTAGGAAGACTCTCTAAATATAGGAACCACAATGAACAAGATGGTATTCCCCTTTTAGAATACAAGTACAAAAGACAAAATGTGAAATCCAATCATGCACACAAGATACCAAAGGTGAAAAGATTAACAAAGCACAACTTCATCTAATATTTCACTAGATCTTAGAAAAATGTTACTCAAATCAATTCTTCCAGAATATCACATAAAACAATTTGCCAAGAAAAAAATTATGTAGGAAAAGCATTTCTATAAATTAAGGGTGGTTACAGAAAATGTGTATTATTATAAAACTCTATATGACCTGGGGATTTTTCTTAATTGATGCACTCTACAAACATATGGTATAAATCTATGGAACATGTTGAAAAAGAATCTTCCATGCTAGATTCTCACACAATGGTGCCAAGAATGCCAAGCATTCCCAAATGAGTTACCACCATCACACATATTATTGCTTGCATCACATCCTCCAACACAGTATATGAACAACTTGTCAAACTGTTGGGAAGCATTGTTTGATATTTGGTTGGACCATAGTAAATAGATCCAAGGGAAACAATACAATGATTTAGAATATATGATGCATCCACAAAGAGATAAAATGACTATGGGTTCTTGATATTTGGCACCTAGCAAGAGAATTGCATAAAGCAATGCATGAAAGAAATTTTCTAGGGTAATTCTTATAAAGTGATCAATTGTGAAAATCTAGGATAAATTATCTCCTTCACACAATACTTTCAACACTAGAAATAACAATGTTATAATATTATTTTCTACATTGGAATTTGGAAAGCGAGCAAAGGACGTAAAATTCAATAAGATGTAACACACTACTTTTAAGCCAAAGGCATTGAGTTAGTTGACAAACCAAAGCTTCAAAGTATATCCCAGTACATGCAGACTCACAAATTCTAGTGCATCTGTACATATTGAATATGGACAGTAACCTTACCAATTTACTATCAATATGACTAGAATTGTTATTGGTGGGTGTAGTGACAAGGGTCAATTCCCACCTAGTACCATCCAGTTCCATGTCAGGCATTCTACTAGAATAATGTCGTATTTGAGAACCTACACAAAATTAGAACAAAGAAATAGACCATGCTTAATTAACACATTGTAACAAAATCCCCACCGTTCATAATGAAATGTTTCATTATTTCAACATAAAGGGCATCCATAAATCCAAAACAAATTAAACCTAGTTTTTAACCATAACACTTACCCAATGTAACAATAGCTAAAGCCAAGGAATTTATTTCCTCCAGTGTCGAGGGATCATGGTTCAACTCAATTAGACCCTACACAAAGGAAATAAAATTGATGGATTGTAAAGGTAATGCATAAATTATAAAAACAAACCCAAAAAGGCATTAGAAAAAAAAACAAGATTTTATATATTTGATACATAGTATATACCCATAAATCACCAATATATTCATAATATATTGGTATGATATCACTTTCATATAAAGGAGATTCAACCTCTGGAGCTTCCTTTTCTTCTTCCTTTTGGTCTTTTGAAGGAGAGGCTTCTTTGGGTTTATAAGTTAGAAGATGCTTCTCCTGAAATTCTTGATACAAATAACTTTTTTCATCGGGGCACTGAAATTATATCAAAACACTAAACTTAGGCTGTATATGAAACTAAAAGCCACTACTACTAATAAACAATATGTAAGTTCTCATCTCACTCATAATACAATAAATACAAGAGCGACCATTGTTGCTAACAAAAGTCTACTAAAGGTGGTGGTGCTATAATACTAAATTACTATAACATACATGATTTAGATTTTTAGATAATATTGAGGTCCCAACTTGATCCAAATATCTTCATCAAATACAACTCCACCTTTACCATATGCAGTCCTGGTTTAAGTGTGTATGGTCTCATAAAAGCAAGTTATGGAATGTATGAAGACACGAATGTAAACTACAAGCATATTCTCCTCAAAGATCCCAAGCAATTAAATATACCTTCAAATGGAAGGAAAATATATAAAAAGATATGGTAGTAATAACAGGATAAAATTGTAATGCAAAACACCAGAAACACAATACCTTATCCTAACATTGATGAAGTTAATTTAAATTCTTAAACATCCTATAATAACACTTCCCTTAACCAATTTAAGTGCAAATTAAAAACTTAGAAGATAAACATTGTTATGTGAATTTTCATAATAATTATGCATATACTTCAAATGATCATATTTTTATATAACATACTTAAAAAAAGCAATGTGTGTCATCCATCCTTAAGTATGTTCATTCACCAAAGAAAATAGAAGTCACCTAAAACTTGGAAATTGTTTTATTTTCCAAGCCAGCTACAAGTTCTGGAAATGACACTTGCAAAGTTTATATATATATAGAGATAGATAGAAAGATAGATAGATATATAGATAGATAGATAGTACCCCCAAGACTAAGGTAGAGAAGGTTGGAAATACTCATCAATTCTTGGTTTAGGCGGAGAAGCAACAAGGAAATGGGCCTGTTATGTAAATAAACTGGTAAAATGTTTTAGACATTTAGAAGAGGATACGTTATATGCTTTGTGTTGGAAAAAAAAATACTTTTGGAGAATTTTTTACAAAACTAGAGTATGAATCATATATCTTAGAGTCTTTCATAGGCACAAAAGAATTGTGGTGGTCAGCAGTATGGAAATATAATGGATCCCTGAAGGTGGAAATTGCTATTTGGTTAGCCCTGGGTAACAAATTATTAACATGGGATAAACTCCTTAAGCGAGGTTGGAAAGGTCCATGCTGGTGTGCTCTGTGCAAATCAGATGGATAATCCTCTTCTCACTTGTTTGCATCTTACTCTTATGCATAGGTTGTGTGGAGAGCAAGTACCATAGAATTAAAAGCATCCTCAACTCAGATAAATGCGAAGCTGGAACACAATTGTCAGCAATGGTGTAAATATCTGGTGGTACAATGTGACCATGCCTTTCCCTCTAATTTTATTTATGGGCCATGGTGGGCACAAAATGATGCTATATTCCAAAACAAGTTTATCCCTTAGAAAGTAACAACTACATTGATGTGCAGTGGACAAGGGAGCACCAATCTGAATCAAATACTAGAAAAAAATGCATTTTAATTCCTCCATCTATAGATAAAACTCTCCCTAAGGATTTTTTCAACAGCACAAGTCAAGGAACTCCACCTTTAGGTGGATCTAGGGGAATCTCGTTTTTATCAGAAGAGTCCAAGTTTTGCATCATATTTGCGCTAAGACATTGTTCTAACATTAATGTGTAATTATCGGCACTGTGGGTGGTTTTAAAGTCCGCTCTATCCTGAAAATTTGGCATGAGTACTCTGAAGGGGGATTTTTGAATTTTTGCTCCAAGAAGATTCTGGCTTCTTCAGCTCTCACTTTCAAAGTTTTGGAGGATTCAACATCCTACTACTATGGTTCTGGAGTCTAGCTTCGGTGAAGACTACTCTCTGGAGTCTTTATTGATCCTGAGTCGACCATGCTCTTATTGTTTTGGATTTTGGGGACATAGAGAGAATGTCTCTTGGTTTTAGATCCAAGATTGTTGCCTGGTGATTCGGTCTATGGAGGAAATTTCTACCACTGATGGTGGAGGATGTGTCTGTGCTCTCCTTTTGGGACTGTCTGTGCTATTTCCTTCCATTTCGAGGGGAGTAGAATCATCTAAAGAACTTTTCTCCTCTGCTCTGTAAAAGAGGTCTTGCTCTAGAAGATCTTTTAATCGATTGCAGGGCTGCTATTGCTTCTTGAAGTATCTGCGTGGTTGCATTTGAGATCTCCTAAGAATCTATTTTAAGGTCATGGCAGATGGAGGGGGATCCTCCTCTTCCCCTGATCTCAATTCCTTTATGAGACTGGAAGCTTCAGGAAGCAAGCGAAAACTCAATCAGAACCAGTAGCCCTTCATTAAGAATCTTGACAATATTCCTACGGTAGATCTTCCAGTGGATCAACCATTCCGAACAACCCTAAATATTGCTGACCGAGGCCTCATTGGCCAGTTCACTAAGATTTGGCCATCCCCCAAGGCAATCGAAGGGTGGGTACAAAGGAATTGGAAAACTCTCATCTCAGAGGGCATATGCAGCAATTTGATAGGTAAGGGATAATATCTCTTTCTTTTTGAAAAATCAGTTGATAGAGATTTAATATTTAGAAACAAGCCATATTTCATGGGTCCTCAAGGGCTCTACCTGAACAAGTGGACTCCAGAATTTGATCTGAAACAAGATGTCCCTTCTGTTGTTCCTTTTGGTTTAGGTTGTCGCATATTCCTCTCCATTGTTGGAATACATGATCTCTAGAAGCTATAGGAAACACTTTGGGGAAATATATTGATAGGGATGATAGAATAGGTCAATATACTTGTGCGAGAATATGTGTCAAAGTCGACTTGGAGGTAGGGCTTCCTGAAGCTATTAATTTGAAGGTAGAAAATTGGCCTCATGTGCAAGAGCTATATTATGAGAAACTTCCCTTTAAGTGCATATTTTGTCATGGTTATGGGCATTTTTCCAGATCTTGTAAGAAAAAAGTTGAGGAAGAAGTTGTCAAAGAAAAGTGAGATCAATGGACTCAAGTTCAAAAAACTAGTTCAGAAAAGCAAGGAAACAAAGCTAAGGGACAAAGAGGAGAATTAGGGATGGGAAGAAATCCCTTCGGGAAGAAATAGAAATAAAATGGAGCAGCAATGAAGGAAATATCATTACAAAACAATTTTGAAGTATTGAGCATCCCAGAAGAACAAGTGCTTTCAGTGCTTGAAGAGGGAGAAGTCCCTCCACCTCAAAATTAAATAAGTGAAGAAGTCAAAGGTTCTGTTAAGACACATCTCAGCTCTCCTATGGAAGGACATTCTCCCACATGTGCAAAAATGGCAAAAAAAAAGAAACATATGGACAATTATGGCTCATCTGGTGAAGATCCCCTCAAGAGGTCCTCCAAAAAAGGGCGAAAATCTCATAAGATGGTTCAGGAGGAAGAAGCTGAGCGTATTAAGATGCAAGGAATCCAAGCCACTATAGATATGTCAATAGATAGGAATACTCAATCCAAACCTTCAAAAGGAGGCCCTCCCCTTTCGTCAAATAATGAACTTCGTCTCTTGGAATTGCAGAGGGTTTGGCAATCCTTTGAAAGTTGAAGTTGTTAATGATCTTATAAGAATGGACTCTCCAGACGTTATTTTGATCCAAGAGACAAAAATCGATGATGATAGTATTATATCCATAAGCAGTAAGAAATGGAAATCAAATGTAGGGAAGGTTGTGAGTGCCAGAGGTGGCGCTGGTGGAATTGCCACCTTATGGACAAAAAATGTTTTTTCTCTGGAACAATCTCACACATCGCAGCACTGAATATTTTCAGAACTTCAACACACTCCAAGTCGGAATTTTTTTTTTCATTTTTAACCTTTACGTGCCTATCGACTCCCAGGAAAAAAGAGACTGTTGGAACACGCTGGCAGCCTTTCTTGTTGCTAACTCTTTTTCAAACATAATCATGGCCGGTGATTTAAATATTATAATCAACGCTAAAGAGAAAATAGGAGGTGTTTATGGGAGAGATCCCATGCTGAAATTGGTGGATAATATCATATTAACATGGGAGGTAATAAAATTTAAGCCAAAAAGAGGAAGGTTCACGTGGACAAATAACATAACTAGAGCAGCAAACATCTCTGCCAGATTGGATTGATTTCTGGGGTAGAGTTCTCTTTTGTTGGATAAAAAAATTATTTCCTCTATTATCTTGCCTAAGATTACCTCAGACCATAAGCCTATTTTTTTGCACATTGAAGATGAAGAGGACCTTGGCCCCATTCCAATCCGGTTCAGTCCATTGTGGAAAGACAGAGATGGTTTTATGAGTACTGTAACTGTGGAATGGGATGTTACAGCTGATTTTACCACACATGGTAGATCACACATTTATGGCCTTCCCTGTCCCTCTATAGACTCTTTGGACCCCATGGGACATTTTTTTACCTTTGATGTTTCCAAGATCATCCCTAAAAACACTCATTATTTTCCATACACGAATTTTAAACCCTTTCTCGCGTATACACGCAGATATAACCCTTAAACCCATATACATCGAGATGTGTGCAAAAGGCCAAATATTTTTGGAGTTCTCCTTGATGTGGATCTGTGTCACTTGTCTCTTGGCCTTCCATATGCCTCGAGATCACTCAGATTTGACTTTCCATTACCCCATTGAAGCACTATATAAGGAATTATTTGGATACATTGAAGGGGAGGAATTGAAGAGCAAGAAAACTATAGTCCATTGTTGCCATACCTTATACTTGAGTCTGCATCCCTTTGTCCCTTCGAGAACTTGGTGTTCTTCCCAAGCTTTACTTTGCTTGTGAGCTTGCTATCGAGAGATGGAGGATTGAGGTGGTGGAGGCCCAAGTGGAGGACTCAGTTTCTCCAGTTCGCAGACGTGCCGACAGAGGTTGTCATTCATGTAATATTTGATTTATATTAATAGAAATATATTTTCCTGTCCAATGATGTGTATTTAAATGAATATTGAATACATGGATGATTTTAATTGCTTATACATTATTGATTATATATGCTAGAGTAGGTCTAACACCATTATATAGCATGCTTTTCTTGTTTGTTGATTGTTAAGAGAGCACATTGTTAACACAAGCAGGATTGGAAAAGCTCAACGAGGATCTACATCAACCATCTGGAATAAGGTATGTTTTGAGATCCTTTAGTGTTAGATGTTTTATTTCTCTTGCATATGGGAAGGGATTTATTTTTCCGGTTACTCTGTCTATTGTGGTACACCCCAAGCCATAGGAAGTTTTCTCTGTAAAAGAATTGGCGACTCCACTGGGGAGTTCCTAGTCATTTCCTTTGAGGGTTTTGTCGCCATTCAATGTTCTTGAACTGCTCTGATTCCTCTGTTTCTGAGTCAGGTCTGGGGGCATGTTTGCCTAGTAGTGTCTTATAGGAGTAAATTTTGTCTCATCTTGTCTGTTTTCCTTCTTTTTATCTCTTTTTCTTCCTGTACGCAGGTTTTTCCTTCACAGTCACATGTACACGCAGGTTTTCCTAGGATAGCCGTGTATATATGCGAATTTACTACAAACAGTTGCGTATGCCTTGATTTTTGCCTTTTTTGGGGAAGATTAAGTGTTTCTGGGTGATTTTGGATGATTTTTGAGTCTTATTGGATGCTTCTGGAATCTGTATACACCCATGTTTCTGACCAGAGACGCTTTTAAGTTTAGATTTTTTTAAATGTTCTTGTCATTTCATTTTCTATTTTTTGTTTTGGGATTAGTGCATTAGGTCTATTTTACCTTGTTGCTTTGCTTGGGTGTTTTCTGGTAGTGCTTGCAGAGTTTGAGGGTTGTAGAGTCATACTTTTTCTTTTTATCTCAATTAATTTAAAAAAATACAAAAACATTTGATTTTTGCATCATTATGCATTGTTTGCATTTTGCATTTGCATGGTACTTGCATTAGGTTTGCTTGGAGAATATTAGTCAAATTTTCATATAGGAATGATTGCATATTCATTTGAAGGAAATTTTTGCACTTCACGTAGTAGCATACCCTATTCTTCATTTGACATAGTGCATTTGCATTGATTGTTAGGTGTGCATTTTACTTCTTGTTGCATCATAACATCATTAGTTGCACGACCATTTACCCTTTGAGTAATAATCCAATTAAAATCAATGCATAATAAAATGAATTACACTCTTTTCTTTTATAGGGTGCACCAACAAGACTAGGTTTTAGGGTCTTGGAATAGTTCATTGAGAGTAAATTCTCCAAGACCACTAAATGAAACATTTATGTGTTTGTCCAAGTGAGAGTGTGAAATTCCTTTATATAATTAGTGTTCTCAAGATCCTCCTCTTACAAGGGAGTTAAGCACGAGGCAGTGTGAGCGTTATGAATGGGATGACCCCTGGTTGTAACTGAGTAGCACCAAATATATTTCCATGATTCTATTCATATCTGGGGGCTCTTTCGAGAGTTTCAGGCTTTGCTACCCCTCCCATACAGTCAATCCCTCCTGCGACTATCCACCTGAGCATTGATTATATTGAGGTGACCTTAGTTTCCTTACCTAGGTTATCGAGGGGGTACTTTGCAAAGGTTATTCTACAGGTGTCCTGGCCAGGTAGGGGTCGAACAGCACAGTCGCTATATACATTGAAGCTAAGGGCCACTATAATTGGTTACTAACCTCCGCTTGTTGTGTATGGGAGTCTCAAGACTCTCCTAGGCAAGACATACCTACTTCATTCGGGAGCTCACATATCCTACCTTTGTTTACTTGCAATTTGGCTTTACATTTTATAGGTGTATGCTCTGTCCACGCTAGTTTTCCTAGGTTTTGTGTAATTAGATTGAGTCTTTTCATTTTTTTGAGTCATTGTGGATTCGGGTGCGGCACTTCGCCGTTCTTGTCGTTTAGTAGGAATTTCGTCTTCCATGTCTCCTCCTCCTTTGGGAGAGAGAAACAGACAATCTAAGTGGACTACTTCTCACTTTGATTCGCACACTATGGGAGATCATGAGGATGAGATTCCAAAGATGTCCTCTCCACCTCACGATGTTGGGGAGGAAGATCATATTCCCTTATATGATCCTTCACCGAAAATACCTTCACATTCTGGTTATGATCCCTCATTCACAGGTCGTCGGTATTGGTTACCTGGCGATGAGACTCATTATGAACCCACAAGCACTAGTCATGTTCGTTATGGCATGTCTGATATTCCTGCACCCGATCTGGCACATCATGTCGAGTCAGAAGTGAACCTAGCATTACGCCTGGGGGCACTCCTATTCCTTTCCATGCAGAGAGATTTGGGAGCACTAGTCACATTGCACCTTCCATCCCAGCGGTGGAAGCAACCTCACATTTATGTCCTAGACCTAGTTTTAGTAATCATATGCGGATACCAAAACCGAAACGAGTGACCATTGGGAACACCACTTACATTCCTTCACATGTCCCTTTGTCCTCAAACCCTACTCCTTCGAATGCGTTTTTGACAACCTTTCCTCCCCCTCATTCACGTGCTCCTTCGGGCCGGAATATCGCTACTAGCCATGTTTGTACTGTGATTGCTCTCACGGTAGTATCTCAAAGTCAAGTACCTCCTGTTGTGTTGGGAGGTCATATCCCTATTTCTGGATCATCTTATGGTCCATCTCAAGGAGTTCCCCATATCTGTAACTATGGACATTCTCATGGGATTTCCCATGGAGCTTCTCATGGACAGTCTTATGGACGACAATATGGATAGAACTATCAACCCTATGGGTACGGGTATCAATAACCTGCTTACTCTTCCAACTATGGCTTCGTAGCACCACATAATCAAGGTACCTCGCATCACAATGCTTCCATGCAGCCCTATACGGGTCAAATGCAAGGAGGTTATTATGGCCAAGGCCATGGTATTTATAGCAATCAACCTTACATGAACCAGAACTATCAGGGAGCGTGGCATAGACCGGCTCAACCTAGGCTCCCTTTCCTCGCAACATTGAACTTACCTAACTTATCGAGACTTATGAATGATCCGGTATCTCATGACCCGGCCTGGCTGATAGTCCCTAACAAGATTCCTTCGGACATTCCCAAGTTCAAGGGCAAAGTTGGAGAAGATCCTAGTGAGAATGTCACTACTTTTCACCTTTGGTGCTCTTCCAATTCCTTACATGAGGATTCAATCCGTTTGAGGCTATTTCAACGCACCCTCATCGGGCTTGTGGCAAAATGGTATATAGAGTTACCAAGGGGGGCATACGCTTTATTTGATGACCTTACCATGACTTTCCTCAATCACTTTTAGCTACTCATACATTACGACATTGGTACTGAACTCTTGTCGACATTTCGACAAGACAAAGCCACACATATCTCATATCATATTCAAGAGTGGCATAGAAAAAAGCGGTTGATTAAATCCTTTATACCACCAGAATTTCTCCTTGAGTGGTTCCTCAAGTCATTGTTACCTTACATCGCAAAGGATGTTTCCACATCCAAAGTCCAAAATGAGGAACAAGCAATCTTTAGGGCACAAGATTTGGATTTGATCTATGCTCAATCTGGACTTTTGTATGAGATTATACCTAATGCTCTGCGATCTAGTTTCGATCCCATGATCAAGCTTGGGCCACATGCCGATAGCATTGTGGGTTGTACAAGTACCAAACCTGTGGATTCGGTTGTGAAACAAGTGAGCCAATTTTCAATCAATCAATCCGCATCGGGACAAGCTACGACTTTGTCTCAACCTACCCAATCAGCGAGTGTACTTTTTGTGCAATTGTCAAACCAGAAGGGCAACCAACAGCCTGAAAGGAATAAGAAAAAAGGGAAAAATAATCATAATGGTGGGAATAAGAATGAAAATGCTAATTATAATGACAAGAACGCTCGTAATGCTGGGGGGGCAAGCAGACTAAATGTAAGATAAAGTTTCCTTGCAATTTATGTAAGGAGGACCACCTCACTCACTTGTGCCCTCATATGGAAGATTCCTCAAGGTTCATAGCACAGGGCCTAGCCGTGCTAACTAATCCTTTACCCAACAATATAAATATGAACTCCAGGACCATTGATCCTCATTGTGCATCAGGTGGAGATCAAAATCCACCAGAGGCCAATACTGGTCATGGTTGCATCAACATGGTGCACGCTACTAAGGTTGTGACTCATGCGAAGGATTATGGTTTGTCACAACCGGACCTTGGAAAGGAACCCGCTCCACCTGAGAGCCCTTTTTGTGTAGAAAAAGCTACGGATAAACCTGAAGTTGCACCTCACATTCCTAAGGGAGTCCTAAAGCGTTAAGGGCACAATCCTAATGCCCAAGCCACCTAGAACTATTCCGTTGTTGAGGATTTGGTCCAAACTCCTTGTGCGATGTCCGCGCTTGAAGTACTTCAGATTTGTCCTCTGCAGAGGAGAGCCTTGCTTTATGCTCTTGGGGTTAATGATGATAAATCTTCTTCCGTTATCAAATTTGAAACCATGGGAATATAGCCTCGCTTGCCTTACTAAGTGTCTCTTTTGATTCATGTAGAGTGTCTTAATATGACCATTAAACACATTGTTATTGATGAAGGCGATGCTGCTTCCGTGATGTCTTTTTCATGTTGGAAGGGTTTGGGTTCTCCTGAGTTGTCTCAACCTGCTACTATGTTGAAATCTTTTGATGGTAGATCATTTTGGCCACATGGGATTCTTCCTTCTCTTAAGGTCCAATTCGGAGGGAATACATTCGCGATCAATGTCGAGGTGGTTGATGCGCCCCTTGACTACAATCTTCTGCTGGGCCGAAATTGGATGTATATTATGCAAGCCGTAGCCTCTTCTCTCTTTCGAGTGGTATGCTTTCCATTTAATGGGAATATCGTTACGATTGATCAGATGTCATTCCGTAATTCGAGTGTTAATGCATCATCGGGAACTTTTATCCCGATTATCGATCATTCTCAGCTAACAACTGGGAGTGTGGGTGTGGGTATGTATCCGTCTCTTATGGGAACCTTTAGTTGTCTGGTGGGGATTCATCCTCATTGAATTCAGTGTCTTTTCGCACTACCCATATGGAATATCCTTGGATTCTTCCTTCACCAAATCCTTCAATTGGACCTATCGAAACGGATGTGTCATTTCCTGCAACGATGGTAGCATATCAAGCAAATCTTGGTCAAGTTTCAAATCCTAGCCCTTCCTCTTCACGGATGGAGGAGGAGGACATGTATGTGTTTCCTACATAGGCATTTGATCCCTCTCATTCACATGATTGCCTCGATGATTTTTTTCCATCGGATGAAGCCATTATTGAGGCCATGTCTGGGGTTGAGCCACCTTGGGAAAAGTTACATCATCGATCATATTTTCTTCCTGAAATCGACCGTATGGAGCGTGATGAATTTAGGGAGATTCTTAGCAAGAATATTGGTAGTCCCGTGGTTCCATTAAGCTCTCCTAGTCAGATGGTCAATGGGAACATGGTGAATTTATCACTTACTATTCCTATCAATATTTCTCGTGATCCTGGCAAAGTTGAGAACGTCTATATTGGGGCGGGTTCTTCCCCTGATGAGATCAAGGAGTATACCAAGCTATTTAAATATTTTTGTGACATATTTTCTTGGTCATATGAGGAAATGCCAGGTATTGACCCTCGTATTGTCGAACATGAGATTAAGACCTATTCGAATGCGAAGCCAGTTTGACAACGTTTGCGTGCGGTGAATCCTAGAAAAGCACCTGCCATTAAGGCTGAGATAGAGAAACTGTTAAAAGTTGATTTTATCTATCCCATTCCCCTAAGAGAGTAGGTTTCAAATCCCATTTCGATTGATAAGAAGCAGGGAGAAATCCGTATATGCACTAATTTCTATGATTTAAATCGTGCTTGTCGTAAGCATAATTTTCCCACACCATTTATTGATCAAATTTTGGATGAGTGTGTGGGAAGCAAGGTATTCTCCTTCATGGACGGTTTTTTTTGGATATAATTATATTCAGATCAAACCCAAGGATCAACATAAGAGTGCATTTATTTGTCCTTGGGGTACTTTTTCATATTGGAAGATGCCTTTCAGCCTTAAAAACGCTGGAGCTACATTTCAGCGGGCTATGACCTTAATTTTTCATGATCTCAAAACGATTATCGAAGTGTATTTGGATGATCTTGCTACTCATTCTCATTTGAGAGTGTGTCATCCATACCATTTGAGGTTAGTATTCGAAATATGTTGTCATTACCAGGTTCATTTAAATCCTCATAAGTGCATCTTTTGCATGACTGTTGGTCACTTGCTAGGGTTCATCGTATCCAAGGAGGGTATAAGATTCGATCCCTTAAAGGTTGAGGAAATACTTCAATTGTCTCCCCCAAGTAATATTAGACACCTTCAGTGTTTGCAAGGCATGGCAAATTTCTTGCGAATATTCGTGGTTAATTTTTCCAACTTGACTAAAGGCTTTATGCATCTTTTAAAGAAGGACACTCATTTTTGCTGGGATGAGCAAGCCTGGGAGTTCTTTGATGCTCTTAAGCAAGCCTTAGCATCAGCCCCCATGCTTAGTCCACCTGACTATAGCCATGATTTCTTGATTTATGTGGCCGCGTCAATGGAGACAGTTGGTATGGTTTTGGTTTAGGAGGATGAGGAGCTCCATGAGCATGTCATATATTATTTGAGCTGAAACCTTATTGATGCAGAAATCCATTATTCCCATGTGGAGAAGCTTGCCTTGGCCATCGTTCATGCGGTTCAAAGATTGAGACATTACATTCTCCTTCATCGAACCTTGGTTGTAGCTCATATCAATCTATTTCAGTTCATCCTAACTAGAAGGATGATTGGGGGAAAGTACAATAAATGGATTGTTATTTTGCAAGAGTTTGATCTCGAATTCGTTTCGGTGAAATCGAAGAAATTGTTGATCTTTGCGGAGCTCATATATGATTTTCCAAGTTTTAAGTAGGAAGAGGTTTATGAGGATACGTTTGTCGATGAGCATATTTTCCTTATCTCAACTTTGGATCCATGGTATGGGGATATCATTGTATATTTGCAAACTTTGAAGGTCCCTACTCACCTTTCATGGGATGAGTGACGACGATTACGTCATGTAGCTAAGAACTACCTTATAATGGATAACACTTTATACCGTCGTGGGGTAGATTCCATTTTGCATTGTTGTTTAACCCATGATGAGGCTGAGGTTGTGCTAAATGATTGCCACGAAGGGGCATGTGGTGGTCATTTATTTGGGATTTCTACAGCCCAAAAAATATTGACAGCGGGATCTTTTTGGCCGTCGATATTCAAATATTGTGTTAATGCAATCAAGAAGTGTCACCCTTGCCAGATGTTTACACACAATATGCGCTCGCATCCAGCCTCGTTAGATCCTATTGTCACCGTCAGTCCCTTCACCAAGTGGGGGCTTGACTTTATGGATTGCAACCCAACTTCAGCTGGGGGGAATCATCACATTATAGTGGCTATCGATTATTTCACGAAATGGGTAGAGGCTATGCCTATAGTTAAATCTGATGGTACGACAACCGCACATTTCATTTTCAACCAAATTATTACTCGGTTCGGCATTCTGAAAGAGCTTGTTACTGACCATGGTAGGCACTTTCAGAATAAAATGATGGAAGAGTTGGCTTCAAAGTTAGGATATAAGCAGGAGCACGGGCCTATTCTTACTACCCTCAGGTGAATGGACAGGTTGAAGCAATGAATAAATCACTTAAGTCCATTCTCCAATGAACCATCGCATAAAGCAAGACGAATTGGCATATCATGCTATATCCTGCTTTGTGGGCCTATAGAACCATGGTTAAGACTGCCACCGGTTTCTCTCCATATCATCTTGTACATGGGGTGGAGTCTGTCTTACCGGTTGAATGTGAAATCCCTTCTTTGAAGCTAGCTATAGCGCTTTTACCAGACACTTCCACATTGGAAGAACATTTGGTCCACTTAGAGCAGCTTGATGAGTAGCATCAAGATTCCTTAGTGGATCTAGAAGTAAATAAGCATCGTGTCAAGGTCCAATATGACAAGGAAGTTTAGTGAAGGTGATTTGGTCCTTTTGTGGGATCAAGCTAAAGAACCTTTGGGGGCAGGGAAGTTTAACCCCATGTGGCATGGTCCTTACATGGTCAAATGTGTGTTAGAGAAGGGTGCCTATGAGCTAGTGGATTATGAAGAGACAGCCTTAGCGGAGCCTAGATGTCACGTCCCCATCCCTCAACCGGCGAAGAGGACGCGATCCATGGAATTAACCATGCGCACTAACAACCTCATGAACATATACAGGTTTAAAAATTACATAGACAGAATGCTGAGAAGAATGCATGACAGTATAACATGCACAAATTCAATTGTTCATCATACACAATTTAATTAATTCATCTTGCACCACGGAATGCTGATGGAAATGGACTGAGGTAAAACATGCATAGATGCCATTGTTTACCAAATACAACTACAGTGAATTATCATACACAGCGGAAACATCATCATTTCTACAGCATTCATACAACATGCTCATTTCATTTTTAATTAATAGTAAATATGGAATTGCAGAGGTAAAATACACAAGATCACTTATCTTATGAACGCTTTGTTCCACAACCAGCTACGTCGCTGCAACGTTCCACCCAACCATAGGCCAGCGTGCTCCTTAATCTCTCAGCAACGCTGCCACCCCCGAGCTGGGCATGATTCTCCAAGGAATAAGGGAACTAGCAGGCTTACACATAGCCAAGGATGTACAAAACACAGCCAAGCCAACACAGTTGGGTTTATCAGGCCATTAAGGAGATGGAGAAGGCAAATTGCTAAGCTGGTGAGCTCAGTGCAGAGCCAAGAATACCCACACCAGGACTAGCCTGACCTCTAAGACACCCACCCACACCCAACACAAGGAATCAGTCCCTTCTCTGCTACACAGTCCCTCAGGCCCTGCATTCCCTTCCAGTGCTATTCAGGGGTGATGGAGAAGAAGGCCAGCCCTCTAGCTCTGTCTGTGTGGTTTCTAGCACCAGGTTTATCAAGCAACCAATCCAAAATCCTTACTCCTCACACAGTCCAAAGACCAACCATTGCACTCAGGCAATCAATTTAGCTCTCACAGCTTGAACAGGAAAAAAAACAAATTACACAGCCCCAAACGTAACAGCAAAAACGGCTCACAATATGGGGAAAAACACACAGCCCTGAAGCTTATCAGTGAGCACAACTCTCAGCAGGGAAAAAAAACGTCCCAAATAGCCTGTGCGTGAGGCCAATAGTCGCTGAGACAGTCAAAAACGTGAATGGCTCTTCACAGCCATGGTAAAAACACATGGAACTTCCAAAAACGTGAATGGAAAACGCACCATCAGCTCCAAAAAAAACGTGAAGAAGACAACCCAATCCCCATCACTATCAAAACAACCTCCCATCCATGGGAAAAATGAAGCCAGCAACCAAAAACGTGGAATGAAAGACACAGGAAAAACTCCAGCTGCTCCCAAAACGTGAGGAAACTGAAAA
>LPNX010507043.1:397860-436381 GCA_001517045.1 Pseudotsuga menziesii | reverse complement strand
CTGCGTTTTTGGGCATTTTCCTTGCCAAGGAAGTCAGAACACGTTTTTCAAAAATGGTTCTCTGCCCAATTCGAATTTTGGTTGCCCATACTCTTCCCATTCCATGCAATAACTAACTCAACCACATTCTGGCAGAAATAAATGATTGGAGAAAAAGACAAGAAAGGTAGTTGACAGCTTGATGGGTTTTCTCATAGACATTTGGCTTTTTCCCATTGGCCCATAGGTTAAATATTTCACCCCCCTTATCCTTAGAAAATCATGCCCCATTCGTTTTAGTTGCCGCGACCGTAGCTGGTTGTGTCCATTAATTAATGATGATGCATATTTACATGATGGCCAACATATTATATGCCGCATGCCCCGATAGACCTTCGGTGA
Source organism: Pseudotsuga menziesii (assembly GCA_001517045.1). Classification (NCBI taxonomy): domain Eukaryota; kingdom Viridiplantae; phylum Streptophyta; class Pinopsida; order Pinales; family Pinaceae; genus Pseudotsuga; species Pseudotsuga menziesii. Next base: position 436,000 of record LPNX010507043.1, on the reverse strand, counting down.
CAATTAAATCCAAAACATAGCATTACCGATCAATGGCGGGGCCTTGGCCTTTAGCTCCACACCATGATCATTACAATATATACATCATATACCTCTAATGTAACGGGGTCAAAACCGGGACATTACACTAGAAATGGGCTCTATCTTAAAAAATACTATGCATGATCTTCAGCCAAGGCTGATTGTTGTATATTATTGTATAGTTTTTGAATTGCATAGTTAGGTTTTCTTATGGTGATCAGGTTTGTTGATTCGCTTCTGTTCCTTATGGCAGATGTTTATGGAGTCTTTCATTTACATAGGATTCGCCGATGGTGCTAGCAATCACACTCAAAAATCAGCTTTGGCTGCTTGGGTGATTTATACTCCTACGGGTCAAGTATTTTCTTCAGAGGCATATGTTTACAGCCTTATTCGAACAATGTTGCTGAATATAGTGTCATTATTGAGTTATTGCATGATGCCATTTCACATAGTGTTCTCTATCTTGAGGTACGTCTTGATTCACAGTTAGTGGTTTCACAGCTTAATGGCTCGTATCATATTAGGGATCCGATATTATTACGAATATTCTTACGTGTGAGATTACTAGAACGGCAATTTGAGAATATAACATACATTCATGTTTCAAGAATTTTTAATCAAGTTGCTGACTCATATGCTAACTATGTGTTAGATTGGAATTTGTCTCATAGACCATAAGTATATCACAAACATACATTTTTGCACACATGTAAATAAATAAAATCGATCATCATAAAAAAAATTTCATTAACATCCAAAAAATGACGTCATAATACATAAGTGTCATAATACAAAATTGGGGCTTCCAAGACACCAAAATATAATACACGGTCGTACAAAAAGGAATACTCTCATGTCTCTAAGCATGAGGAGGAGGAGGGTGGTTCTGATTGTGGTAGCACACTATGGCTCTAGCTAGGCGTTGAAATAATCGAACCCATGCCCGTGGTGCACCAACCACCTGGCGTTGCATGGCCTCAGGCAATTCCTTGACTTGTGCCATGGGTACCCTGTGCGTCAAGCGTACGAAGTTTGTGTGAATGCTTTGGATCATCTGCTCCACATCTGCACCCATGATATTGTCTCCTCTTCCCCTCCGTCGATGACAAGGGAAACCATCCGGTCATCATGGTCCAACATCTGCATACACATGACAGATTGTCATTATGTGTCATCACACCAAAACATGTCTTTTGAATCTATATATCAACAAACACAAAAAATTTAATAACTCAAAAAACTTTAAAAGTGGGTTTGGGATTCATTACCTATGTCGCCATATGTTACTTATGGTGGTAGGGGCATGTCCAGATCTCCACAGAAGTCTATCCCTGCATAGGGGTAGTCATCGATGGCAATGATCTGCCTCCACCACCATGGAAAGAAGTCTGTTGGGTATGGGTTAGCCACCCTACCTCCGCCCAGTCTGAGCATAACATTTTCCCAACGTCATTAGGCCAGACCTCGAACTCCATGTGGAGGAATGTCCACTCTAGGGCTTAGCCCTGGTACACACTCAAAGAAGAACGTGCTCAGTATGCTGCTGAAACCGAAGTTTCGCGCCCTGCCCATATTTCAGTCACTGAGCTACTGCTTCATGTTGCTCAATAGCACAGTGCTCCAGTCATACAGTGTGGGTGTCATACACTCCACCACATAGAACATCAGTGGCTGAGAGGCCTGGTGGAGTGAAGCTAATCCGGCTATCCTGCCTAATGCCAATAGTATGGCCTTGAGTCCCAGAACCTGGATAGAGTTTGTTAGGATTTTACTCCCAAACTTTTTCATGTCCGGAAATTAGTAGTACACCACAATGTACTCATCAATAGTCAATCCACCTCTTGGCCCATGAGATAGGATATTTACCACCTCTCCTCGTTGGGATAAACCAGTGATAAAGTATATGTCCTCAACTTCAATGCTGAGTGACATCCTGTCAATGTGAAAAGTCTCAGGGTCTGGATCCTAGTAATCCAATAGCACTTGGAGGAGTCTTGGTTTGGCCCTCAGGCTACCAAGACACCAAAACTTATACAAACCACATGCCTACAATGCTTGTTGGGCCATTAGATCACCTTGCACGGCCTCTTCCACATCACCATGTTCTCTCTCCCTCCACTCTAACACCATCTTGCACAAAAAACAAGAGTTTTGATTAATATTTTCCTTTGAAAACCTCACTTGCGGCCTCATATGCGACTGTTTGCAAAACAGTCATGTATGTATGCGGGTTTGGGTGTTTTTTCTGTGTATGGAAAGCCCTATATGTGGAAAAAACCTTGATACCCGCGTGGGCCAAAATGCACAACTTAGGATGGCCTAAAAAATTAATTGGACCATGAAAACTTAAAAAATTTGCATGAAATAGGAAGAGGAGGACATGAGGAGTTACCTGGATCAAACGGTGTCGAATTTCGTCGAACCATGCTCCCAGAATTCGCAATGGAATTTTTGAGCTCAAATGGGTAAAAATTTCAAATGATATGAAAATTTTAATTTTTTTACTATTTATAGAAATTTTTTGAATTTTTTTACCCACTTTCTATAGTTTTGACCATTTCTGACCATTTTGGACCATTTTGAACTAATTTGATGATGTAGGAGTCCGTTTTTAGCGCGGTTTGACTGTGGTTTTGACCTGTTTGTGCCTATTTCAGGTATTATGGCTAAACTGGCATATAGGTTAGGTTTCACATCCATTTGCACTTTGCATGACCTTATGACCATTTCATTATAACCTTAGGTACGAACCCATTCTATCTTGTCACAAAACCTTCTTGTTGCTTTTAGAAGTGACATGATGTGAATGCTAGAGCTTGACCATACATGGGTACTCTAGTTAGCTCCTGTTTTGCATTTGGTGCCCATGTTGACATTTTTCCTTTAGAGTGGGGGAGTCCTTTTTATAGTACTTCCATGACTTTGCGCAAGAGCTTCATACTCTTCTTGATCTTTTTGCTGGCCTTTTCCCCATGATTCCCTTATGTCAAGTTGTAATTGCATTATCATGAGTTTTGCTTGCCTTATTGAGCCTTATGATGGCTTCCCTGGCTTTGATTATCAGCCATATAGCCTGAGCTTGTCTCATGTCCATCCAAGTAGAACCATTTTACATATCTTTTGTAGCTTGATCCTCCATTTTTACCAGGAGGGTACTTTCCCCTGAGTGTTGTTATCCTACACATGTTTCCTTGCATTGAGCATAGGTATGTTCTGTTGCTTGGAACTAGTTTGTTTTCCCCTTGGCACTCGTCTCCTCCTAGATTTGTAACTATAAAGCACTTTTATTCTTTTTCAAGCTTTTCAAAATATCTGAAAAAGTCCAAAAAAATCAAAAAACCAAAAATCCGGACAGGAAAAGATGTTATCATTGGCAGTAGTCGAGTTGTGTCGCCTTCAAACAGAGCACTGTATATCACATCCATTGGTTAGGTTAATAGTTTGAATTTAGGAGCTGTACTCATTTCTCTTAGTTTATCTCCACTGACTGGTTAAGCTTCTAGTCCCTATGGAGCCTCTTTCGATGCCTCTTATGTCGCAGAGATGTCCCAGTTTTTTGTATCAAGTCTATGCTACCCGCATTCAGTCACCATTCGCCTTTATGCTCTTGTTCGAAGGAAGTTGAAGCCTGAGTCGACCATTCCTCAGTTTTCTTGACTTTGCATGTCGGCCATTCCCGGTACTGGTACTGGTTCAAGCACATTATGATCGAGTCTTTACACATTATATAGCTTTACTGAGTACCTTGTGTTGGATGGTGGGGGATGCCTTAATGCCCTCCTTCTAGTGTATTTCATCCCATCAACTTCAAATCATTTATTCTGGGATAGGAGTCTAGAGTCAATTGAGTGCATTGAGACTTACAGTCATCAGTGGTAGGTTCTCTTGCCATTGACAGTTTTGGGAATACATCAATGTCCCCTGATCGATGGATTATTGCAAGTGTTCAACCTCAACACATTTATTCACAGTTGTTAGATTGTACTCTAGTACCTTGATTCCCATTTTCATTATCGGTGGGTGATCTCGCATCTGTTAACGGTATACATCAATGATCGGTAATCAGACGTGGACTACTATGTTCGACCTTGACACCTCTATTCACATAGTAGGACATGTACTTGTAGTGGATTGTGTAGAATACTTTCCATATTGGTGGCATTTCTGATATGCTACCTCCTTGATCGTGCTACTGTTCATGAGATTTCAGCTCTCGTGACTTGATTCCATTGTATGTCAGATATGTTCAACCATTATGGAGATCATGATCCTTTTTATATATTCATCATGGAGATTCTGATCTATCTATATTGTACATGGTGATGACCACACATGTCATGTTTTGTATCATGGACATGGCCATTGTACTCTTATGTATCCAGGACTGTTGTATGTACTTGCAGTCATATGCAGAGATATTTGTACTATATTGTTGGATGGCTGGTTCTTCCACATATTTCTTCACCACTCCACTTCTGGGATGGACTTATAATGTATTTTAGCCATCATATCACCCCTCTGACCTCACACATTAGGGGGCATCTGTTACAACTGATTTTACCACACATGGTAGATCACATATTTATGGCCTTCCCTGTCCCTCTGCAAACTCTTTGGACCCCATGGACCATTTTTGTACCTTTGATGTTTCCAATATCATCCCTAAAAACACTCATTATTTTCCATACATGACCTTTAAACCCTTTCTCTCATATACACACGGATATAACCCTTAAACCCGCATACATCAGGATGTGTCCAAAAGGCCAAATATTTTTGGAGTTTTCTTTGATTTGGATCTGAGTCACTTGTCTCTTGGCCTTCCATATGCCTCAAGATTGCTCAGATTTGACCTTCCATTACCCCATTCAAGCACTATATAAGGAACCCTTTGGATACATTGAAGGGGAGGAATTGAAGAGCAAGAAAACTATAGTCCATTGTTTCCATACCTTATACTTGAGTCTGCATCCCTTTATCCCTTGGAGCACTTGGTGTTCTTCCAAAGCTTGCCTTTGCTTGTGATATTGCTATTGAGAGATGGAGGATTGAGGTGGTGGAGGCCCAGGAGGAGGACTCAGTTTGTCCGTATCACAAACGTGCCGACAGAGGTTGTCATTCATGTAATCTCTTATTTATATTAATAGAAATATATTTTCCTTTCCAATGATGTGTATTTAAATGAATATTGAATCCATGGATGCTTTTAATTGCTTATACATTATTTATTATATATGCTAGAGTAGGTATAACACCATTATATAGCATGCTTGTCTTGTTTGTTGATTATTGAGAGAGCAAATTGTTAACACAAGCGGGATTGGAAAATCTCAATGGGGATCTACATCAACCATCTGGAATAAGGTATGTTTCAAGATCCTTTAGTGTTAGATGTTTTATTTCTCTTGCATGTTGGGAAGGGATTGATTTCTATGGTTACTATGTCTATTGTGGTACACCCCAAGCCATAGGAAGTTTTCTCCGTAACATGGGACTTCCAGTTGTTGGACCACCGAAATTTGTTTGGGAGAGGAAGCTCAAAAATACCAAAGCTGCGTTAAAGGACTGGGTTAAACTCCAATTAGTGACAGGAAAGAAGCCCTCAAAAAATTGGAGAAAATTCAGTTGGAAATGGAACAATAAAAAATTACTCCCGCCTTGCTAGAAAAAGACAAAAAATCTCAGTTCAATTCTTTTCAAGCTTTCAGGCAAGAAGAAGAATACTAGAGATTAAAGTCACGTAGTACTTGGATGAAAGCTGGAGATTGAAATACCTATTTTTTCCACAAGCAGTGTAGAGTCAGACTTTCTCAAAATCATATCTCAAAAATCTCCTCCCTGTGTGGTGAATCGGTTAAAGGAATTTCTCAAATTAAACAAATGGCTGAAGTGCATTTTCAGAACCTATTCAGGGATGATGGCTCCTTTGACTCAGATTTAACCTCTGGTTTTTTGTCCAACATTGCTATTTTGGTGAGCGAGGAAGAAAATGATGAGTTAATGAAGCCTTGTTCTGAGCAAGAAATTATTGATGTTATTTGGTCCATAGAATCAGATAAAGCCCCAGGCCCTAATGGTTTCTCCTTTAATTTTTTCTAAGTTTGTTGGACAATAATTAGGAAATATTTACTCCGAATGATAAAAGAATTCCAAGTTAAATCCAAAGTGGGTGGTTGCACAAACTCCACTTTTCTTGCTTTAATTCCTAAAGAAGCTAATCCTTCTTCTTTTGATTGATTTAGACCTATTTCACTTTGCAATGCTTCTTATAAAATCTTTTCTAAGCTATTAGCCAATAAACTTAAACCTCTGCTTGGGAAATCAATTTCTCCTCTTCAAGGCGGTTTTGTAAAAGGGACACATATTCTGGATAATGTAATTCAAGTCCAGGAATCTATGCATTCCAGCTTTCATCAGAAGGAGAAGGGCATGCTTATCAAACTCTATATGGAAAATGCATTTGACAGGGTAAAGCTTTCCTATCTCTACTTAGTTATCCATTCTTTTGGATTTAGCTCTGCCTTTATAAATTTGATAAAATCTTGTATTAACAAACCTTGGATAGCACCATTAGTAAATGTCAGACCAGCAAAATTCTTTCTAGCTACCAGGGGTCTTTGTCAGGGCTGTCTTCTGTCACCATTTTTGTACATTCTCATGGCCAATTATTTAAGCAGAAAGTTAACAGCAAGGAAAAATGATGGCGTCATCCCAGGCATAAGTTCAGCAGTAGGAATTGAAGCTATTAACCATGCCCTCTTTGCAGATGACACTTTTCTCTTGGGAGGGGCTTCATTAAAAATGGCAAGAGTCATTTCATAAATTATGCATCAATTGTATATTAATTCAGGGGCACTCTTCAACAACCAAAAGAGTGCAATGTTTGAATGGAATGTATATTAATTAAAAGTTGAAAAAAAATCTCAGATTTTGGATTTTGGATTTTGAAGGATATGCTTCTTGGGACAAGGTCAAATATTTGGGTCTTCCATTAACTTTGGTTCAAAATAACCCTTTTCTCTGGATGGAAATCATTAGCAAGATTAAAGCAAATATTGTTTCGTGGGGTGGTCACTGGATTACGAACGCAAGAAAGGCTATATTGATCAATTCAGTTCTCCCATCTCTTCCTATTTACAAATATTCTCTTCTCCTAGCACCAAAAGCGATTATGGAATAGATATCCAAACTGATCAAATGATTTCCACTCGAGATGTGGCAAAAGAAATCAAAACCAAATGCATCTGGTTAAATGGGAAATTGTAAAAAGACCTGTTCTTGAAGGAGGATTGCAAATCAAAGACCCGGGAATGTCTAATATAGAAATGGGAGGCAAATTTCTATGGCAACTGTTTTCTAATAAAAAACATTTGGTGGGTCATATTTTCTGGAAAAAATACCTTCATGGAGGGACTCTAAGAAATATACAAATGGAAAATACCCCCAAAGGGTCTATTAGCTGGAATTTATGCAGGAAAGGTCTTGATTCTTTTGTTCAGCATATTTATTGAATTCCAGGCAATGGCAGACAGACCTTGTTGTGGGATGACAAAATTAATGGACATGCTCCTTTAAATTTTGATATTTCTATCAGTGAGATTAAGAGTTGGATGATTAATAAAGGATTCTTCATATTCGCTGATATAATTTTTTGGGATACAAAAGGAAAATGGAACGCGTGGTCCCTTCCCAACATTACAGAATGCGACCTCCCCAATTCTTCTACTCATCAGAATTCATTGCTGAACAAGATGGATGGAATGGCTCCAATTCACAATTCTTTCAAAGAAATGCGGGGCTAGGGAATTTGTGGTTTTTATTCTATTGCTAACGGTTTCATACAATTACATGCTTCAACACAGATATGTTCTACGGCCTCCATTTGTTCCCATAACGTAGCATTTTGGAACATAGTATGGAATCTTCCTAGCATTCTAAAAATCAATTTCTTCACCTGGACTCTTATGCATCAAAAATTATTAACTGGAGAAAACTTATTAAAAAGAGGTTTCTCGGGACCATTCAGTTCTGTCATCAAGCTGCTGAGTCTTCAGCTCATATTTTTGTTGGATGCACTTTTGCTCAAAAAGTATGGGCACTTGTTCTGCATCGGCTGCCTTATTCTTGTGATCCTTTAAATGTTGAACCTGTCACTCTTTTCAAAAATTGGCAATCAAGGTATCATGGTTCCCTTCCTTCCAGTCATGCATGGAAGAAAATATGGCAAGCCATTCCAAAATTTATTTGGTGGAAAATTTGGTTGGCTAGAAATGACTCTATCTTTAATAATAGAACCTCGAAACCAGAAATTGTAGCATCAAAAGCTAACGCATTTCTTTTGGAAGTAGTAGGAACTCATCAAATTGATGGAACTAAATTATAAGTTGAACACAAATGGCTTGGTTCGAAGCAAGTGGATAAAATCCAGGTGGGATTAAGCAGGCCTTTTCTTTAACCATTTTGGCAGGTCATACTTTCTGAAAAGGAATTTTCAGAATAGTGGCAAATCAAAAATAAAGTCTCAATCTTCTTTGATGGAGCGTCAAAAGGAAACCTGGGGAAAGCCAGGGCAGGGGGCTTAATTTTCTATCCAGGAAGAAAGTTAGAAACAAGTTCAGCTGGGGAGTAGGAAAAATTACAAATAACCAAGAAGAATTATTTTCTCTTCTAAAAGCTTGTCAACTTGCAAAGGCAGTGGGACATAACAACTTGCAAATATTTGGAGACTCTGAAATCATCATTAAAATTTTAAATTCTGATTCATTGTTCAATAACCTTAGTATAAATGTGACCATGCAAAGGCTGCATTTCATTTTGATAGATTGTGATTCAGTGACCTCTTATCACATTCTTCGTGATTTGAATAAGCTGGCAAATTTTAAAGCAAATCAGGGTTTCCTTATTCCTCCAGGAATGTTAAGTGTGAATGAAGGACCTTGTTTAATGCATCCCATTCCTTGAAAAAAGATTTTTTGGATGTAAGGATCTGATTTTTTCGGAACAAATTGTAATTGGGTGAAGGCCCAATCTATTCTTTATCAATAAAAAAAAAATCATTTTGGTTTAAAAAAAAAGTCCACTCTATCCAAAGGCCTTTATCGATTGCAGGCGTTTGGAAACTCCAAAATGGTTATATACTGGGGAGATAAAAAATCAAATGAATACTCCTCATCTGAAACACCTTCTAGCATTAATCTAGAGATATATGGATTTATTTGAGAAAATATGATTTGCACATATATACCATGAGGTCAATGCTAAAGCAGACCAGATCTCCAAGAACGCATTGTTGCTAGAACCTAGGTTATTTGAGATAGATGAACTCAAAGAGGGGAGAATTGTTTCCAGTTTTCAGCTCATGTAACAAGCAGAAGATACAATTCATTGGAGTACAAAGTAGTAGAAAAATCAGATAAATTTGTGTATGCCGATATTAGAAAATGATGTATAGAATATGGATCACAAATCCAGAAAGAACATTGGAAATTTTTTGTATAATGAAGTTGTAGAAGCTAATGATGTAAATGCCACAAAGGATAACCAATGTTTATTCAATATGAATAAAAGATTTGTTCTAAGGAATATATATATATATATATATAGGAAAAACCCCAAGGGTTAGCTCGATTGATAAATGCTCTTCTGCTAATTCCACAAAATTCTTTGGGGTTACCAACCAACTATGTGGTTGTCAGTTGATCCAATTTAAATCCAAACATTTTAGGGAAAACCATTTATATATAATATTACAGAATACACATCCATTCCCTACTTCCCACTCGTGCAAATGTTGCAAAAAATTGTGGCATACCTACAAAGAGGATAGTCATGACCAATACCAACATTTTCATGGGAATCTAAGGCTGGTTTTGTGGCATAGACAAAAATGAAACTGAATGAGAAACAATTAAGTTGAGAATATGTAGAAACCCCTTCTCCAAGACTTAAAATAATTCACAAGCATTTATGTTTCAAGAAACAATCCATAAACATTTTCTCACAAATGAAATTGCATTTAAAAAAAAAAACACCTAACACCCATTCTTACAACTTGATTTTATTTTAAAATGTTAATGTGTTTAAAGATTTTAATTTTTTTGTTACCTTAGAATCAGGTCCCACAGTGTTAGGCTTTCTTAGCATCATATTTTTTTCAATTGAGGAAACATTATTTCCAACATTTTTTTGATGGGAAATATTTCAAAAACATTATCGAAGAATTTATGTTTTAGGAATCAACATATAAACATGCATGGGGCATTTCACCTGGAATTCAAGTCCATTTCCATACTAAAAACTAGGGAACACCTGAGGTTTTAGGTTCCACGGATCTGTAAATGTTGAGATCTATGGCCATACCTGGAAACAATGAGTCATAAGGTTCAAATAACCCACACAACATTACCCTTGCATTCCCACAAGGCATAAATATTAGCCTAGAATACACAAATAACATTAAATACATCAATTACATACAATAACAATTATATCATCTCAATTATTTGAGGATCCATAGTAGTTTTCCACTAAAAGATAATATGGGGCCCCATTGACCCACATGACTTGATCTTTGGAAGCATACATGGATTTATTTTAGTGGGCTTGCAAGATCCAAAGTGATTGCATAGCATGAAATATGTAGTCCCACAAACCAAGAAGATCATCCAATGAGATATACATTATAAATAACCTTAATATATAATGACTTGAATATAATAATTATTATATCATGTAGTCATTTGACACGTGTTGATATGAATTATATACATGTGATGACTTGAACACGTTATGTATTATATTATGTTGTAAATTTAAACTAATCCATTTAAGTTATATCCTAAAACAATGATGTGATCCCATTCATTCTAGGGGTCTTATGGGACATCCTGCAGGATATTATGATATAACTATCTCTATTGATAAGGAGACCGTTGGTGTAGAAACAAATGTTGGAAGGTATGTATGGTTACCCATGTTATCCACTAAGTTGCACTTAGGCGATTTTTCAAGTGACCCGCCAAGGATCAAAACAAAGCATTGATATTACTCAGTGCTCAAGAAGTTATGAGGTTTCATCAGGGCCAGTTGTGGTCCCTTGTTTCACATGTTCACACCCCCTCAAGGAAATTGTAATAAATGACATAGCATGATGGTTTATTTTTGTAAAAGGATTGTCCTCCTTAGGACTTGGTCATCAAGGTCATCATCATCGAGTGTTTTTCCCTCGTCGATTATGTGACGCCTTTTTAAGCGACATATAATTTTTGAGTTTTTCACTCAAAATCCTCCAAAGTTGGGATGGTGAAATTGGTGATTTTGTCTTAAAAGGTTATTGAATCTTAGGGTCTATGTATTATACCATGCTAGTCATAGTCCTAAATTTTCGTGGACATGCGCTAAGTCCTCATAGGATTTTTGTGGACATGCGCTAGGGTCTATGTATTATACCATGCTATTCATAGTCCTAAAGTTTCATGGACATGCACTAACTCTTCACAGGATTTTTTAATTTTTATATTTTTAATAAAATCATTGATAGGGTGTATTTTAATTGTAAAAGTTTAAAAGGTCGTAAAATTGGGCCTAGGGAACCAATTTGGTCATTTGGTTGCTCGTTTTTGGACCCATAGCCCCCACTAAACCCCTAAACCCACTTTTGAGAGTCAAATTTGTAATTTTCAATTATTAATTTGATTTTCTCTCCAAAATGACTAAGCGGGTCGAATAAATGGGAAAATGGAGAAAACCTAATTCCTAAATCCAAGGAAACTTGTCTGGGACTTGTCTTTGAGGTGTCAAAGTTGTTGAGGATATTGTCTGGGATGTTTATGAGAATAGAGGAGGAGCATCAACCATCAAAGGAAGTGATCCAACTCACTTCCACAAAAGGGGGGCGAATTCTCTCATGGGGGGTGGTTTTGCCACTTAGATGAAGTGGTTAGAGGAGGTAAAGGCTTCCCAAACCAAGTGGGATACCACAATATAGGTTGAATAATTCCTTCCCATGAATTCAAACCTCCTCCAACCATTATCTCAACCCCCAAAACCACCTCACACTTGGAAAATTCACCCCCTTGGGGTTTGAGCTTCTTTTTTATATAAAAGCAGGGTTTTGATCCTCAATCAGGAGGATGCATTGAACCTCTACCCTTTGTACTTATGTTTATGATATTTATTTAATAAATATTGAAGGCTTTGGAGGCTAGTATGTCATTTCATTGTGAACTTGTAATTTGGTCAAAAACAGAGGTGAAATCTGTGGAATTTCATGCTTTTTTTCTTTCGAATGATGTGTTTAGATCCAGTTAAATTTCAATAAGTATTTTATTCTGTCAAGTTACTTATGTTCATTTTATTATCTGAATTTTGTAGGAGTATCAAAGTGTACTTGGTTATACTTATTCTCTCCTTCTTTTTTTATTAATGAAATGACTGGATTAACCTTGTTCTTTTCAGAAATTTCCTAGTTTTTGCAGATTTGTCTCAGAGTGAATGAGCTTGGAGATCGGTTGCAACCAATTATCTTTTAAAAATCCATTTTGTTGTTTATAATACAATTCTTTTGCATATCCCTCTTTCCTTCGCTTCTTTCAAGCAAGGGCTTGGGAATTTTAGTCTTCTTCTCTCTAAAATTCAAGCTTTCTTCTTGGTTTCGGTTACTTGATGCTTACTAAAATTGGATAAATAATTATGTATCTGAAATATGATTTTATTCAGAATATATATCAGATCTAGATTCACTTTTAAATCTTCATCTTAAACTAGATTCGTTTCAATCTTTCTAAGTGTCATTTTCACTAAAAAAAATCTACAATTTTATGAGCATTTTGAGTAGGGTAGATTATGCATTTTATTTGATAAAATTTAAATATTCTAACACATTTAAATCGCTATTTTTTAGCAAGTTTTGAGAAAAGGAGGAGGACATACTGCTCAAATTTCAAATTTCGGTCATCTTCGACATTAAAAAACTCCATCCTTCATCTATTTTCTTCTTTCCTCTTCTCTCCCGACGACATTGTAAGCCTTTCTATCCCTTTCAAGGATCAAAGTGAAAATAATAATTCATTTTTTATCATATTGTAAACTCATTAATAAAGAAAGTAAGTGCGATACATAGCACCCACTCTCCATTCCCCCTCAGGGGATTTGTTAGATTTTTATTATTTAATCAATATGATCTAGGATCTTATCTGAGAGAATAACATGCACAGAAATAATCACAAGAGACAACAGACACAAAGAGTTTTCCTCTAGGAAACCATAAAGGAGAAAACCCCGCAACTTCCTCAGAGATAGAATGAGCACCAATAGAAAAAGTAAAACACAAAAACACAAAGATGATCTCCGACGGTTGTTCTCTCTCTCACTTGTGTGAGCTTATCTTCTCTCACTCATGCGCTACAGTTGAGTGAGTATGTGTTTCAAATAGAGAGTCTCACTCTCTATTTATACTAGTTTTCCACTTGACAATTACTTAGCAGGTCCAACCTCACTAGGAGAGTCTAATAACCCTAGTACCCCTCAACTGTGGGGACTTTTTCCCTGACTTACAAAGGAGGGTTAACCTCTATGACTTTACATGACTTGATTACATTAATGATTCTCTCGATAGGAACATCAGGGTACAAATAAACACAATATATAAAAAATACAAGTGAATACATTCTGAAGTTACAAATATATCAACACTCCCTCTTAACTAGGAAGGTATTCTATTCACACAATTCATTAGCACAAGTCTTTGTCACTAGGTCATTTATCAAAACTAGATCATCACTGGATCATCATCAAAGCTGGGTCATCATCAAATATATATCATCGCTGCTCCTGCTATCTCGAGAAAATGGTGATATCTCTCAATTCTTCTCGTCATAGGAAGTTCTACAGAGCCAACCATTTTTCATGATGGTTGTAGGCCTATCCTCCATGTAGGTATTCATCAATAGAGCCATCCCTTTTTCATGTTGGATGTGCTACCTTTCCCTTGCAAGGACTTCCCCTACAGAGCCATCCCTTTTTCATGTTGGATGCAGCACCTTACTTCTGCAAGGATTTCCCCTACAGAGCCAGCCCTTTTTCATGCTGGATGCAGCACCTTGCCTCTGCAAGGATTTCCATTACAGGGCCAGCCCTTTTTCATACTAGATGCAGTACCTTGCCTCTACAAGGATTTCCACTACAAGCCAGCCCTTTCTCATGATGGATGCAGTACCTTGCCTCTACAAGGATCTCCACTACAGATCCAACCCTTTTTCATGTTGCATGTAGTACCTTTCCTCTGCAAGGATTTCCACTATAGATCCAACCCTTTTTCATGTCAGATGCAGCACCTTGCCTCTGCAATGATTTCCACTACAAAGCCAGCCCTTTTTCATGATGGATGCAGTACCTTGCCTCTACAAGGATTTTCACTACAGAGCCAGCCCTTTTTCATGTTGGATGCAGTACCTTGCCTCTGCAAGGATTTCCACTACAGAGCCAGCCCTTTTTCATGTTGGATGCAGTACCTTGCCTCTGTCAATATTTCCATTACAGAGCCAGCCCTTTTTCATGCTGGATGTAGGTCTCAGCACTTATATCTGACCATGGGAGTGCTAGCCTACCACCATGTCAAAAATTCCTAGCATACATCCATTAGTATGGTAGGACACACCATCTACCATCCGAGGAGATGCCCTGCACTTACATCTGACCATGGGAGGCCCCTCCTACCACCATGTCATAAATTCTCTGCACTTACATCTAACCATGGGAGGCCTCGCCTACCACCATGTCAGAAAGGATATGGACTTACATCTGACCATGAGAGGCCCTGCCTACCACCATGTTAGAAAGGCTCACGGATTCATCACTTCCCCTTGGAAGGAACCTCAATCTGGAGAACACCAAGCTTCTCCCTGAAGTACTTAAACTTCACTCTGGCCATTTCTAGCATAGAATCACATCAGGTTTGATTATGTCCAAGGATAACCTGCAAGAGTTGTATAGCACCATGAGCTACTTACCCATCACATGTATATTAGTAGTATACGGTCATTAATGCAAACATCCTATCATGCATAACACATCAACTGAATATAAACAAATACATAACCAAATAATGAAAATTGAATACTTACCTTTATTTGTTTCGTGGGTAGACTCCTTCTTGAGCCTTCAGCTTCATCTTCTCCATTCATTATTTCTTATCCAATTGCTAAGATGGATAAGAGGTTCTTCAAGAATTGATTCCTTCATATTACTCATCACTTGAGGGATCCTCTTTGAATCATGAGATCTTGATCTTCGGTTGCTCCCATCTTCTCTTCTCTTATTATGAGTCGAACTTCTTCTTGTGTGCACTCTTCCCAGAGTCTGTTGAAAGTAATCACTTCCTTCAGGAACACATTCCTCGAATGAATGAATCCCATGATCCTAGGATGCCATTCAAGGTGGTTATAACAATATCTTCTTCTTCTTCTTCTTCTTCTTCTTCTACTTCAAGTTGTTCTTTGATTTGAGAGACCCTTGTAAACTATGACTGTATGGTCTTTGCATTCTGCATCTTTACATTCTTCAATTGGTTTCTCAAATTCATCTTCTGATTTATGTTCTTCCCTTCAAATAGCTTGGTTAAGGAATCAAACATCTCTTTAGGTGTCTTTATGGAAGACACCTGTGGTATAAGGTGATCCTTGATAGAATCAACAATAATCCTCTTGGCCAAGTTCTTCTTGTGTAAGGCTTTAGCCTCATATCCCTCTAGCTCTTAGAACTTCCTTACTGAAATATTGATCCAATTCAATTTCTTCAAGGATTATAGAGGTCTTATACTTCCATAATTGGAATTTGTCTATCTTCACCAAGCTTGTCATCAAGCTGGTTTGATAGGTCATTTTGAAATGAGAACCTCAAATGTAAATAGCAAAATATTAGATCTTACCGATTTGAGGTGTTCGTCTTGGTTTTGGATCTGGATAATCTAGGGTTTGTCAGAGAAACCCTAATTTTCAAAACTTGGAATATTTCAAATATGATTGGATAGAAATATGTTCTTTCTCAAGGCGAGCTGAGAAGCATACTCATTTTCCCAAAACTGTGATCAGAACTGCAAAATATTTGATGCCCTAGTTTTCTTCAATTACTTCTACATAATTGTCTCATATTGTATCTGCACTATAACCAAAATTACTATTTCTCTATGTCCGAAACTTCATACTACGGTAGCCTCATCTGTCCTTTTTCCAAAACCTTGGGTTTGAGCAGAATTTGTTTCACCAGTTGGGACTTATGAGAGTTTTCCCAAGGTGAATTATTTCAGGACTATTCAACATAGTGAAATTGTAAACACTTCCACGTGTCACAGTTTCACCTTCAGGGCCTAAAAATTTTACCCCTTACAGTTCGTTCCCTATATGGAACATCTTGATAAATTTCATTGGGACCTTTGTAGCCCGAGATATAGCAATTTTCCCTAGGTGTCATGTTTAGGGATGAATCCAGGGAGAGGCTGGAACCCTGATTTGGAGGAATCATATCTCCCAGAATATAGCGAATCTGAGGCTAAAAATTTTACACAGGGTACATCAGGAATTTATCTTTGGATTGTAAAGGTTTCATCTCCTACACCTTCTCCAATATTCAGATATAGTGAATGCACCAAAATGACTAGTTTTAGTCTTTTAGGGTTTTCTAGTCCAGGGTCAAATTAGGTTTTGACTTTTTCAGAGTTTTACCCAACCAAAAATTTTGATCTTGGTCTCTAAATTCTGATTTTGAGGAGGAGATAAATCCTATGCTGGGCTCACTCAAAAATTCTTTTTCTGTGGAAAGCCCTAATTTCCCGCAGTAGTGACAGGTTAAAAACTAAAAATGCCTAGAATCAAATTATGCTTCAACAAAAAGATGCGCCCTTCAATGGAGAGTTATCCTAGCCTCCTTTTGTTGATGATCTGTGGAGAGAGACCCAAAAATTAAGAATCCCTAGCTTCTGTAGCGACACAGTGTCTTCTTCTCATGTTAGCTCTGATACCATGTTATATTTTTATCATTTAATCAATATGATCTAGGATCTTATCTGAGAGAATAACATGCATAGCAATAATCACAAGAGACAAGAGACACAAAGAGTTTTCCTCGGGGAAACCATAAATGATAAAACCCCGCAACTTCCTCAGAGATACAATGAGCACCAATAGAAAAAGTAAAACACAAAGATGATATCCGACAACTATTCTCTCTCTCACTTGTGTGAGCTCCTCTTCTCTCACTCATGCACTACAGTTGAGTGAGTGTGTGTTTCAAATAGAGAGTCTCACTCTCTATTTATAATAGTTTTCCACTTGACAATTACTTACCAGGGACGACCTCACTAGGAGAGTCTAATAACCCTATTACCCCTCAATTGTGGGGACTTTTTCCCTGAATTACAAAGCAGGGTTAACCTCTATGACTTTACATTACTTGATTACATTAATGATTCTCCCGATAGGAACATCGGGGTACAAATAAATACAATATATAAAATATACAAGTGAATACATTTCGAAAGTTACAAATACATGAACAGGATTCGCAATCTCTTTCATGGTTTTCATTTTTACTAATCAACACTTGCACATAATCCGCCTTCTTGAAAGGCTATATAGATTAGTTTTTTTTTATTTTATTCATCTCAGATTAAGTTTTACTTTATTACCCAACTCGTTGCCACGAAGTATGCTCTCGCCACCAACCAAAGGCTTTGTCGATTATTGGTGGATGATTAGAAAGTGACACATAGTTGCGGTTCTAAGTTGTCGTTAATCCTTTGATTTTACAAACTTATTTGTTGTATCAAATTGGAATAAACATTTTTTCATCAACTCATGTATGCTCTTTCCCTCTGTGGGATTTTCCTGGTCGTTGGAAAATCAAAAGCAGTTTTTGACACTTTCTAATTTATTCACATTAATCTAATAATTTATTAATAAAATAAAATCCCCTTCGAAACATTACAAAAATACGATGTACGGTAGTTGAAAATCGTGGAAAAATTTCTCAAAGGAAGAGGGAACAACTGATTAGTGGCCTCGAGATATAGTCAGGATACATCCTTGTTGTTGTAGTGTTGGACACCTTCTTAGAGACTCAGATTCAACCCACATTTTTGAGTGAGGAACCTCTTTAGTCGTCTTCCGGACACATTCTCAGTACTTCCAGTATATCAATAATTCCCTTCCCATAATTCAACTCATATCTTAATAATTAAAACTAACCAAGACACATTTTCAAAACATTTTACTTCAACAACATTATTTCACTTTGACTCCATTAGAACTGATCTGGTATGCAATTATTTTATTCTTGCTTTATGTGTTGATGTTATGTTGTTGAATATTTACTTAAATTTGCAAACAATCTTGTATCATAATTTACTTCAAAAAACTCCTAAACAACTTACTTCCATCAATAACAAATAAAACTTAAAGATACTTACAACTCTTTCTTAGGGACCACCCCCCTTGGGTTCGTTAGGAATTTGGCCTAAATGGAGGAGTCAATATCAAGTGACAGTACTTAACTCAAGACTTGACCCCAAGGACACACCTAGAAGCTTGAATATTTCTGTTGTGCTTAACCCCCAGGTGTGTGAAAGGTGGCAACACTTTTTGGTGTCGTTAACGGGGATAAATCTTTTTATTCCTAGGTTATGACTTTCTTCTTTATTTTTTGTTTTTTCTTTGTTTGATGAATGATTAGAGTAGATATTTGATTATTTTTCTAGCGACTCCACTAACGATTTTTCCTGTATACAAAGAAAAGCATAAAAGAGAATTTTTTGTGAAAGATTTATGATGCATATTTTTCTTTTCACATGGTGACTCCATTGGGGGGATAAAACCCTTGTTTCCTACCAAAATTGTTGATATTGATTGTGTGTAGATGAGCTCATGCAAACATTCAAATTTTAAAGCTCATTATTTTGACATCTCTGTGGTTATATCAAATGCTTGCTAATGAGTAAAAAATATGGATGAGGAGAGAGCCCGGATTTCCAGTGAATATCGTTCCATTAACTTCTCAAACATCCCAGGATTCCCTAATTATCATAATGGTGAATATATATCTGATCATATACCTATATTTTGGGGAAATGAGCATGCAAAGGTCTGACATGTCATATCTTTCCTTAAAATTCTAGCTAAATTCAATGTTTTGTATGAATATAATATGATCGAAATGATTGGTAGTACTCTACAAGGAAATGCTTATGAATGGTATCTCAATGGTCTTCCAAATAAAGGTATTATTTCCCTTTCAAGCTTCCTTAGAATATTCTTGAGAAAGTAGAATATAGGAGAGACTACAATGGAATATTTAGACAAGTTCCTGGAAGGGTTCCTTTACGTTTATTTTCCCTGGATAGAGTATCATGAGGAAGACCCTAAATTACCCCGTCTCATCGAGATAGGAAATGATAGGCATTGGGTTCTACCTCCAACAAATCACAAGGAAGAAGAAATCCATGATGATTCCATTGTGCATGAAGATCCCTTAATTTAAAAAAATGTTGAAGACCCTCCTCATGTCACATCAAAGGAGAATATTGAAGATTGGGAACCCTCCCATGATTATTTTAATTATGAATATCACATTTGTACTCCAGTTCAATCTCAGGATGAAACCATTACAAAATCTTATAATGAAACATATGATGAAAGTCGTAATGTGCATGATGGCACTCTGACTTGTTCTCCATATAATGATGACATTCTGGAAGGTTTACTTCCTTGTGACCTTTTTTTCTGAAGAATATGAGTATGAATATGAGGATATGTATATCCTGGATCATGATACAAATGACAAAGACTCCGTTATGTCCAACAAAGATGTTAATGAGAATTCTTGTACATTCATTGAAAATCCAATCTATGACATGTCTAAGGAGGAAAATAATGAACCAAAAAATTTTGATGGTTTAGTTGATAGTCTTGTCTACGACATATCTAATGGAGGGATTTTTTAGTCTCTTGATGGTTTTACTGAATATCCTATTTTTGAGGTTTTAAAAGGAGAGAGCATGGATCTTGTGGCATTGGGAAATTTTTATATGGAAGAGAAGCATGCAGCTAATCCATATGATCAATCGAAGCCATATATCAGTGTCAATAATGAAGACAAAGAGAAGAAATACATACAAGAACTTGATACCAGTGATGAGGACTCTATCAAATTTGACATATATGGGGAGGATAACTATTGGACTATTATTGACAATCCAACCTATGAGACTTTTGAAAATCACATCTATGATATGTCTAGTGAGGAGAGTCTCTACTATGAGATTTATGAAAGTTGTAAAGAAGATCAATCATAGTTTTCATATGATCAGTCAGAACTGTACTTGAGTGTCTTTAATGAGGACTTGGAGAAGCAATACAGCAAAGAGTCAGATTGTGTGCAACTAATTGAAGATCGTTTTCATCCATTGTCTTCACATACAAATGTTCCTTATGATTTGGAGTAGTTTTGGGTTTACGCACAGAGTTATCAACAGCTAATCCATTTTGATGAGTATGATGATCTACCTCATCATACAATTGTTTACATCAGTCCTATCCAATATTGGATAGAAGAAGCCTACAAGAAGAGTTGTTAGTTTGGGAAGCAGTTTGATGACCTTCTCCATGATTATAATCTCCCGTCTAACCTTCCCATATTGAAGTTTCATGCAGGTTTGCATTTTTTAATAATGTTTCCTTACTTTGGCTGGTAACCAAAGATAAGGCAAAAACCTTTAAATTTGATAAAATTCTTAGGTGGTTACATTGGATTTCTGACTACACCTAACCTTTTTTATGTCATGCTTAGAGTAGGAAAATAAGCTCCTTAAAGTGAGAATTTACTTTATGCATTTCTTTTATGTACTTAGGAATAAAAATCTCTTTCATTAATTAAAGTTTGGTTCCTTTCAATAAAAAAACTTATATTTCATTGGTTGTTTTCATAAAACTTGTGCTACTAAGGTTTTCTTGCCAAGCTGGAATATTTTTACAGATTATACAAACCAGAGATGTTGGTATTATCGTATCCTCTCCTTTCTTGAAAACTAGATCGAGCAGACATCCTACAGTTGGAGCCAGACGTTATCCACTAAGTTGCACTTAGGGTATTTTTCAAGTGATCCACCAAGGATCGAAACAAATCATTGTTATTACTCAGTGCTCAAGAAGTTATGTCGTTTCATCAGGGCCAGTTGTGGTCCTTTGTTTAGCATGTTCACACCCCATCAGGGAAATTGTAATAAATGACATAGCATGATGATTTATTTTTGTAAAATTTTTGTCCTCCTTAGGACTTGGTCATCAAGTTCATCATCCTCGAGTGTTTTTTACCTCACCGATTATGTGACGCTTTTTAAGTGACATATAATTTTCAAGTTTTTCACTCAAAATCCTCCAAAGTTGGGATGATGAAATTGGTGATTTTGTCTTAAAATTTTACTAAATCCTAGGGCCTATGTATTACACCATGATAGTCATATTCCTAACATTTCGTGGACATGTACTAAGTCTTTCATAGGTTTTTTTAATTTTTAGATTTTTAATAAAATCATCGATAGGGTGTATTTTAATTGTAAAGGTTTAAAAGGTCATAAAATTGGGCCTTGGGAAACAATTTGGTCATGGGGATGCTCGTTTTTGGACCTAGATCCCCCACTAAACCCCTAAACCCACTTTTGAGATTCAAATTAGTAATTTCAATTATTAATTTTGATTTTCTCTCCAAAATGACTCGGAGGGTCAAATAAATGGGAAAATTGGAGAAAATTCAATTCCTAAATCAAGGGCATATTGTCTAGGACTTGTCTCTGAGGTGTCAAAGTTGTTGAGGATATTTTTTGGGACATTTATGAGCATAGAGGAGCATCTTCAACCATCAAAGGAGGTGCTCCAAATCACTTCCACAAAAGGGGGGTGAATTCTCTCATGGAGGGTGGTTTTTCCACTTGGATGAAGTGGTTAGAGGATGTAAAGGATTCCCAAACCAAGTGGGATACCAAAATATAGGTGGAATCCTTCCCTCCCATGAATTCAAACCACCACCCACCATTATCTCAACCCCCAAAACCACCTCACACTTGGAAAATTCACTCGCTTGGGGTTTGAGCTTCTTTTTTGCTATAAAAGCACGGTTTTTCTCCTCAATTAGGAGGATGAATTGAACCTATGTGCTTATTTTTCTGATATTTTGTTAATAAATATTGATGGCTTTGGAGGCTAGTCTGTGATTTCGTTGTGAGCTTGTAATTTGGTCAAAATCTGAGGTGAAACCTATGGAATTTCATGTTTTATTTCTTTCGAATGATGTGTTTAGATCTAGTCAAATTTCAATAAGTATTTGTTTCTGTAAAGTTAATTATGTTCATTTTATTGTCATAATTTTGTAGGATTAGCAAACTTTAGTTGGTTATACTTATTCTCTCCTTCTTCCTTTTGATTAATGAAATGACTGGATTAACCTTGTTCTTTTGAGAAATTGCCTAGTTTTTGCATATTTGTCTCAGAGTGAAGGGGATTTGAGCTAGGTTGCATCCAATTCTCTTTACAAAATCCATTTTTTTCTTTCTAATACATTTTTTTTGCATATCCCTCTCTCCTTCGTTTCTTTCAAGCACGGGCTTGGGAATTTTAGTCTTCTTCTCTCTAAAATTCAAGCTTTCTTCTTGGTTTTGGTTACTTGATGCTTAGTAAAATTCGATAAATAATTATGTATCTCAAATATTATTTTATTCGGCATATATATCAGATCTAGATTCAATTTTAAATATTTATCTTAAACTATATCCGTTTCAATCTTTCAAAGTACCATTTTCACTAAAAAAATCTACAATTTTATGAGCATTTTGAGTAGGGTAGATTATGCATTTGCTTTGTTAAATTTACAATATTCTAACACATTTAACTCACTGGTTTTTAGTAGGTTTTGAGAAAAGGAGGAGGAAATAATGCTCAAATTTTGAATTTCGGTCATCTTGGACATAAAAAAAGAACTCCATCCTCCATCCCTTTTCTTCTTTCCTCTTCTCTCCCGACGACATTGTAAGACTTTCGATCCCTTTCAAGGATCAAAGTGAAAATAATAATTCATTTTTTATCATATTGTAAACTCATTAATAAATAAATCAAGTGGCATACACAGCTCCCACACTCCATTTCCCCTCAAGGGATTCGCGGTCTCTTTCATGGTTTGCATTTTACTAATCAACACTTGCACACAATCCACCTTCTTGAAAGGCTATTTAGATTAGTTTTTTTTATTTTATTTCATCTCATATTAAGTTTTACTTTCTTACCCAACTCGTTTCCATGAAGTGTGCTCTTGCCACCAACTAAAGGCTTTGTCGATTATTGGTGGATGATCAGAAAGTGACACATAGTTGTGGTTATAATTTGTCGTTAATCCTTTGATTTTACAAACTTATTTGTTGTATCAAATTGGAATAAACATGTTGGCATCAACTCATGTATGCTCTTTCCTTCTGTGGGCTTTGCCTAGTCGTTGGGAAATCAAAAGCAGTTTTTAATACTTTCTAATTTCTTCACATTAATCTAATAATTCATTAATAAAATCAACTTCCCTTAGAAACATTACAAAAATATGGCATACGATAGTTGACAATCATGGAAAATTTTATCAAAGGAAGTGGGTACAACTGAGTAGTGACCTCGAGATACAGTCAGGATAATTCCTTGTTGGTGTAGTGTTGGACACCTTATCAGAGACTCCGATTCATCCCACATTTCTGAGTGAGGAACCACTTTAATCATCTTCTAGACACATTCTCAGTACTTCCAGTATATCGAGAATTCCCTTCCCATAATTCAACCCATATCTTAATAATTAAAACTGAACAAGACACATTTGCAAAACATTTTACTTCAACAACATTATTTCACTTTGACTCCATTGACACTGATATGATCTATAATTATTTTATTCCCGCCTTATGTGTTGATGTTATGCTTCTGAATATTTACTTAAATCTTCAACAATCTTGTATAAGAATTTACTTCAAAAAGATCCTAAACAACTTACTTCCATCAATAACGATTAAAACTTAAAGAGCCTTAGACAACTCTTTCTTAGGGACCACCCCCCTTGGATTTGTTAGGATTTTGTCCTAAATGGAGCAGTCAAGATCAAGTGACAGTACTTTACTCGAGATTTTCCCCCAAGGACACACCTAGCAGCTTGAATATTTATGTTGCGCTTAACCCCTAGGTGTGTGAAAGGCGGCAACACGCATAAAGATCCAAAAATAAGGGTTTTAATGGAATGAAACTATTAATACCAAGTTGTCGACTAAAGAGGTGCATGACTCTATCAAAGTTACATGTAGTTACATGCTCACTTGCAAGAGAAGATTTATGTATCCAAATTTGGCTTGCTAGCATACCTGGTGATGGCATAAAAAATGACACTGTATAAGTTGTACTTGCAACATTTGTCCTAGTGACATCTGGTAGTAACTCCAAATATTATAGATCTCATCCTCCTTTATCATCATCCTCTCATGTCACTTATGTATCGTCTACCACCACACCTCACCATTTTTCCTTCAACTTCAGCGATGTCAAGGTATTCACCCCAATTGGTTGTAGCTCCTTCATCTTATGCCTCATGGACTGTACTCCTAGAATTATCCTTGACCCACCCTCAAAAAATACCTTTAGTAACCCTCAACAATGGCCAACTACTATTGCATAAAATTAGTGGAGGTGGCATGAAAATTGATGGTTTATTTCCTAGTGGTAGAGTGGGAAAATTGTCACCCAACTCAAGTACAATCCTATAAGCAATCTTTTTAATCCCATGAAATGTTGCAGTCACATATGCAAGTGGAAAATTCCCATATTCTTCCAGTATTTCGATGCATTATTGAATATCACCTATATATAGTGCATTGTTAAACTGACCCATGACATCATTCTTTATCTCCGCAATCCTTAGCATCTTTGACAATTTATCCATATTTCCCATAATAAAATACAAAAATGAAAGCCTTTCAAAATTATTTGTTCTCTGGTAAGCATATTCAACAATGCAAGTATTCCCTTGCCAAAGGACCTCAAATCCAAGTCTATACTAGTGATCCTTATCTTCTATGATCTTTGCAGAATCAATAATGATTTGAATATTTCCACTCTCCACTACTAAGTTGAAGTGTGTATTCTCATCTTTAACAAAGTGAAGAGACACCTCTTGTTAGAATAATCAACCCATAGTATTTACCCACTTAGACATTATTTCATTTATTTTGTCTTATTTGCCTAGTCCATGAGTCCCACCATGTGCAAGTTGCTAATTGCCTATCCATAGAGGTCAAACTTGCCATTATTGACTCATGGAGCGCTTGAGAAAGCCTTAGGAATCAAATCTGCTTTATTCCTGGCCTCCTAGGTGCCCTTCTGCTTTTTCTGCTTTATTGCCTGCTTTTTCAGTGTTTTAAGGCACATAGGAAAGCAAGACTAGGTGAGGTGAATCAGCTTTGTTGCCTCTTCTTCCTCCACTCTTTCCTCCATGCAAAAGCATGTATGAGCTTCCATTTGACCACTCTTTAGCTTTCCCATGCGCCCTTGCTAATTCATGGGGTCCTTGATAGATTTGGGATCAGCTTTTTACACCTATGGGGGATTTGCCTATTTTGGGTAAGCCTGCTTTATGCTAGATTTGGATGCTTCCTTATGCATTCGATTTGCTCATGTATTCTATATATTCAGCAGCCTATTTTATTACAGGGTTGGCTATTGTACACTCAGTTAATATAATTTTGTGTTACAGCTCCATATTCAGTCTCCATTGTTGATAATTTTGCATGATCAATTGTTAATTGCTGTGAGTGAAATTAATCTACTGCAGGCCTGAATTTCTACACCTCTGAGAATCCCTTCTATTGCAGGTAAGCAAGCATTGCCTGTCCATAATGTTGAGATTTCATGATCATGATATTAACATGGTAATACTTATTTTTTATCATTTCCATCTTGAACATATATTTAGTAGCATCAATTTGTATGACATAGTTCTTCCTATTTCAATCCAAGCAACTGACATAATTCCCAGATACATTGGCTATATATATTAGAACATCAAGTGTACTTATGATGTTGCTTTCTTCATTTGGAAGACAATACTTTATGTGATTCAAGGTTGTGTAAATAAAAAAACCATTCTCATCCTAAGCACCACTCTTAAAATGAATATTCTCATGAAGAGTGCACCTATGTACTTATTTCTCTCTTGCAATGATGATTTCATGCTTGTTCAACAAGGCTACATTTTCCATGTCATTTACTAGACAATGTATTTCAAAAATGGAGTATGGAGATCCTTAAGTACAATCCTCTATTGCAGATCAAGAGGATTATTCTATCTTCTGATCTACAAAGAAGTATTCATTTTCTTGCATAGAAGGTTGCATCCACAATTACTGGAAAATTACACTTGTTATTCAACTCATTTCTTAGGTTTTTTATCATCACTTGGTTATAGCAATTGTCAAGGACAAAAAATTGATTACGAGCAACAAAGATAGAAAATCCTCTAAGTCCTCCCTTTGCTTCTTGTGTTGCATCACTTCTACGAAAACTATCCTTTGGAACAAGATAAAGTTCATATGACCCACCATCAACGTCCTAGCATACCAGTAACACATTATCCAAGGGGATATAAGGCAATGATCTTGGTCCTTGATTCATTATTGTGGATCCAGGACTTCTTATCGGTATGATTTAATTGTATTTTTGAGTTGCAAATTCATAATCCTGTAGAAAAAAGTATTTGATGTCGTGTAGTGTACCCTCATAAACAACAAAGGTAATTCTTTATCTTTCCCACTTGAAAATGATCATCCCACTATCATTCCCAACAACAAGAAGATTCATATCAGGATATGATGTTATGATCTAGAAGCAATAATGATCTCTACGAAATGTTTGGACACCTGGATGTTTGGATACATCCCAAACTCTGATACTTTTGTATTTTAAATTGGAAACAATAATATCCTGGTATACATGGAATATCACACAATATATATTGTTCATATTCCCTCTTGAGGTATCTGCTTTCCAATGCTTGATATTTTAAAACAAAAACAACTAATTTATTTACAAACTAAGATCCTACCTAAGAAATATGAACTAACAAAAAAACAGAAGTTACTGCATCTCTAATAAGAAATACAAAACTTCACCAAGCAATGTAATCAACAATGAGCATGGCATTCGTTCTCCACAACTTTACTTAGTGATCATCTGCTCTTGAACCAATCAATGGAATGCATGGGATGAAAGGAAACCTAGTTCACTCCACTATCGTGACCTTGAAAAACATATTTGGCAACAAAATCAACCCCTTAAAAAATATTTATGTTCATTTGTGTTAACCTTAAAATATCATCAGTTGGAGAGATTGTTATATTCCTCAAAGCACCAATATCATATATGCAAACAACCTGATACAAGGATGTTGAAACAACCAAATCCTCCTTAGGATGAAAGCAAGCACACATTACATAATGATTGTGGCCAGTGAGAAAAAATATACAAGTTTGAGATTTCTAGTTCCATATCCTAATTGTTTGGTCGTCACTTGCATTGACAATTCAAGGATACTTATTATGGAACTAAATTGTTTGGATGTAGTCAATATTCCTAGGTAGTGTAAAAAGGCAAATCATTTAGTTGTTCCAAATCCATTCCATAATTACCCCACTAGCATATGAAGCTAAATGCATAGTTTGAAGCCAAGTTTCATCATTTCGTTTTTGTATAAGCACCACTTAATATCCCCATAGTAAATTAACACGACATGCAAATCATTTATGGATTTGCATCTATTCAATTCATTTAATATTAAGTTCCTGACTTGAAAATCATTTATTGGTTTGCATCGATTCAGTTCATATAATATTAAGTTTAGACTTCACCGATCTCTTGATACTTAATGCAGATATGCCAACAATTACTTTATATTTCCTATTATTACAACTCTATAAAAATTAACAAAGGAAATTATACAGTAAATGAAAAAGAAGTATTGTTAATATGCACACTAGGATGCATTTGTTGTACTCGAAATTCAACATTACAAATTTACCAAAAATTGTTATCAATATAAAGATACCAATTTCTCACTAATTGCTCCATAATTTAAGACATGTGGCCTTGCAACACACCTAGACAAATATTCCATATAATTAATGCATTGAAACAATAATGAAATACAATTTAACCACAAATCCTTATAAGCATGTGAATGTATAACTATGAACTTGCATGGCTGGGAAGATTGGCTAAACCCTTTAATTTCTCAAACTTCGGAATGGGGAAGAGGGGAGAGAGAGAATTATACTCATAGTTGTCCTTTGGATAAGCAGTCAACTAAGGGGCATTCTTAAGGGACATTTATATGTTGTCAAAATCATCGAGGACTCATCTCAAGAATTTGACCTCATCCGCACCCACTCAAAGGGTTTTGTCCTAGGTACAAGTTTGATTACCTCACAACTTGCCACTAGACCACATATCCATGAGAAATTACCCAGATAATTATAATACAGAGCAATACAAGGCAATCTGACCTACTCAATCCATGGAAATTTTGTCCAAATATAATAGTAGTCATGCAACACGCGGATGTGTTCAATACCCTTTCCATGTCACCAAGTTGTTAGAGACCCTCTGAAGCAGGATAATAAAAA
This sequence comes from Pseudotsuga menziesii, assembly GCA_001517045.1. Taxonomy (NCBI): domain Eukaryota; kingdom Viridiplantae; phylum Streptophyta; class Pinopsida; order Pinales; family Pinaceae; genus Pseudotsuga; species Pseudotsuga menziesii. The sequence goes on along the minus strand of LPNX010507043.1, from coordinate 407,244 downwards.
AATTAAAAAGGTTTCCAATAAAATCAAGAACAATTGTCCAAATGAAGTAACTATAGAAAAACAAAACTATGGAAATCAATTGCAAGGTGTTATTCAATCTCTAAAGTAAATCAAAATAGGTTCCCATGGACCACAAAACATGCAATAATATCCAATTCAATTTACTTACCTCTAGAGATAAACAACGACTGTGAATCCTGGAAATGCACTCCTCGAACCAACCCATCATGGTCATAAAATATGTCTATGAGTATTCCCATTAATAAAATCATATCTCAATAACCCCACTATGAATACTGGTCGGGATGCATGGCATGTTTGTATGAAAGCTCAGTCCCTTTACCATGTTACTCTTGGTATTGAATTTGGTCAATATTGCAAGCAATATCCCAACCTATATTATCATAAAGGGTTGAATCAGAATTTATATCGACCACAAACCCTAGACTTGGAATCCCACATGCAAAGACATGAATGATCAAAACCATGTACCAATGATTATCGATCAATGTTTAATCAAATGGACCACAGAAAAATGACACCACCTAATTCTTTGATGCCATGCATTACAATATTAATTTGATATGTTAATTAACAAATCTCAAATAATTTTTGTAGTACAAAGGTACAAAATCAACTAAGTTGTTGTTAACAAAAACGACATTGACAAGGAATTGAGCTAGTCTATGAGTTTGCATTTTGTAATTGTGAAGAGAGGTTGGGAAAAGCAAGCATTGCTCAGAGAACCCAATAGGAAATGAGAAAGGTGTCATAGAAGGAGGAGTTTATCAGCCTTGGACTATCCAAATCCTCTATAGTTTGGAATTAGTGTGGAGCATGTAGTTCAAACTACAACTTACCTCTCTCACGTTTGGTCAAGTTATTGCAGATTAATGATTTTGGGGGTTCTTGAAGGAGCTTGAAAGAATTTTTTTTCATGACTTTCATGAATTTTATTGCAGATTAATGATTTTGGAGGCATTTGAAGGAGCTTGAAATATTTCTTTTCTAAAACTACCATGGTCTGATGAGGAGTGGGTTTGTGTGGAACAATATTATTGGTAAATACAAAATCCAAACTGTTGATTGCATGGGCAGACCCAGGTTTACTATAATCAACCAACAACACCCCTAGCTCACTGGCCCTTTCGGCGACAGACCGCAAGGCAGCCTGAAGTCTCACCCGAAGTGAATCTAATGGGTTGGCCAAGGACTCAAGTGTCTTGGACCAGGTTCCGAGGCAATCCTACTCGTCGTCGCACAGCTCTCCTAGCCACGAGACCTCCTTCCTGCGTCTGTGTGTCGCGCGACCTCCTGCTCGCGTCGCGCGATCCCGTCGTCGCACAGCCCTTCTAGCCGTGAGATGTTTCTTTCCACCACCATGCGGTCCTTCTCTATGATGCGCACTTTCCCTGACTTGCGATATTTCCAGCCTTAGCGCATCGCCGTGCACCGTGCGACATGCAGCTCCTGCTCAATGCGAAGTCCTCAACCTGAAGTATCACGCACCGCAGCTTCTCTGCCGATGCGATATCACCTCTCTGTGATATCCTGCCTCCGTGGTTTAGCACACTTAGCATTTCTCGTGTCGACATGCAAGACTTAACATACAAATCTATTCAATACTGCATCCAGTAGCTGTTTACGCAAACATAAATGAAACACATACAACATGCCAAAGGCTTTTAACTTATGATTATCCTTCTATGTTGTGGTGAACTGGTTAATACATTCATCCATTAAACTGCAACGAAGTCCATAAAATAACTGAGCAATGCATAAGTAAACATAACACATAAATCAATCGCATAACACAGATTTTAACGTGGTTCACCTCTAGGATGGAAGTTACGTCCACAGAACTGTGTTTTCTATTATAGCTCAAGGGGAAGGTAAAACACAGTTCTGTTGCACCGCATATGTAGCTCAAGATCTTCTCTCTTAGATCTCTCTTCTCTCTATATTACTCTCTTACAATATACTCTTCCCTCTCAGTTGATCCCTGCGGATCGTTACATGCATGCTCTATAAGCCAGCTACTGGTTTCAGTAAGATTGCTACCGCTAAGACCAGAACCAGAGCTCGGCTTTTACAACAGTCTACTTATCCTTATTGCCTATTTCCTTCACGACTGTCTAACTGTCTATCTAACCAACTAGCTAACTAACTAACCCTTTACAATACAAAATTACATTCTTTTATAAGCAGCCCGAAGGTCCTGCTTTTACAACACTATGGGCCTGTCCCAACAGTAACCCAAACCCTAATTAGTGACAGTCGGTCCTCTCTATCCTTGAGGTAGCCGCTTCCCATCACACCACAGCTCTCTGCAGTCTTCCATGCTTCCCGGCACTGACCATGGGTACTATGCACCGCTTCTCTATTTTCTGTCCTTCGCCTTCAATGCTTGAGCCTCGTTGCTCCTTCTTCTTTATGAGGGTCGCTGAGCCCTCCTGTCTTCCGCTGCTGCCTTCAATGCAATGGGTGAGCTCTCCCTTCTCGGCCGCTCAGGTACCGTTTCCCTTCTTTGACTTTCGTATCTCAAAAAGTCACGATTTTCGGCTCTACTCTCCAGCTGGAAACGTGCTACGGCGTCATAGCTCTGCCTTAAATTCTTTCCGCTAAAGCTTATCATTCCGCAAAAACTAGCAGCTTCTTCTGTAGCTGTGAGACCCTGCTCCAACAGTCCCCTAACACTTACTTGTGGCTCATCCTCGAGCCACCCGCAACAGGATTCTCCTGCTGTAGCTTCTCCTGCTGTAGCTTCTCCTTCACCTCCTGCAAAGTCTTCTGCAACTTCTACCGAAGTCCTTCGACTTCGTTCTTCATTACCTCGACACGTTCTCTTGGAATTTTGGTAACTTAGTTCACTGGGCTCTCTTATCCTTTCTGCCCATAGTCACGGTTTCGCTCTCTTCGCTCTTTCTTCTTTATGAGCGCTCTAGTGTTTGAGAAGTGTTCCACAGATATCCTTTCCTTTTTATCTGGGTTAGAAATTTTATCACAAGGAAAATCTGTATCTTCCAGCCTTCTCAAACATTTCCTTCCATCTAGAGCCTTGTGGACGGAGAAGAAGCAACCCATGAACTCCGCTCCGAGAACAAGCCTTTGTCCTCGTTCTGGAAGTCTCCCCTCCACTGGGTTTGCAGTCTTCTTCCACTTCTCTTCTCTCCGAAGTGGTCCAGATCCACATGCTGCCTCTGACCCTCAGGTTTCTGTTTCAGTACCTTCGCAATATTTCGTGCTTCTCTTAGTTGATCAGATAGGTCAGCGACTTTCTCCCATTGCTTTCTTTTTCTCATTTTTACCTTCCTCCTAGCGGGAGATTTCTTCTCATAATTCTTCTGCTCTGCTTTCTTATCTTCAGTGATTGGCTCGGCGTTCTTCTTCTCCTTAGCAGAGAATTTGGTGACAACTTCTACTTCTAGCGCTTGACTCTTCATCCCTAGCGACTGTCGAACTTGTGCTGTACTTAATTTCACATCCGTGGGCGACGTCGTCATGGCGGCTCTACGGTCACCAGGGTCAAAACGTCTCAACATGCCTTCTAGAGGTTCGTTTTTAGTCAGAATCTGCTTGGCTCAATACTCTGGGCGTGCAGTGGCTTCAAACTCTGGAAATCACTATACTCTGCAACTTAATTGGCTCTGCATAGGGGACACTTAGCACTGCCTTGCATAGCTCTCAAGATTTGGCAACTGTACCCTTCCTACTTGAAGGATGTCTGCTTTTATGCCGAAGGCATACTACCGGACGCAACGGTTATCCTGGGTCACACCCGTTGGTCATCATAATTACCTGGACAAGACCCTACCTGTCATTCTGATCTGTCATAATTGATGATATCTGATCACGTGTCCCTCAAAGCGTGCATATACAGGCATCGGTGTCGTCGGAGATTTACCAAATCTGGAAAAATTTATTATACTGTTACCAAATCTACGGTAGGGGATACCGGTCATTTCTTCATTAACTACCTGTCAGACAGTGACTTGACTAGCCCACTGTCGGTTGCAAACTGAGTACGTGGCAGGGGGAAACATATTACTGCTGCGATGCAACTCCGCATCACCTGCGCGAACAAACAGTGTCAAAAATAATTTTTATTTTTTTTTCTATCACCTCTTTCCTCATTCTTAGAAAATTTCTACCGGTGTAGACTCATTCCCGGTGCGATGCCTCCTTTCAAATACACTGGACATCTGCACCGTTGTGGCTGGTTAAGAGGTGGGGTGGTTATCACTATAGGACTTAAGCCTACAGCCATTAATCCATGTGGGCAAAAGCTCCCCGTTCAGCTGGCTGAGCTGAACGGCACCTCCCTCTGTGACTTGTTGTATCTGATATGGCCCTAGCCAATGTGTCTTAAACTTTCCTGGGAACTTGATGAATTTGTTGCCATAGAGGAGCACCAGGTCTCCGATCTGGAAAGTCTTATTCTTAATGTGTCTGTCATGCCAAGCTTTTTCTCGGGCCTTCTGCACTTTCTGATGGAATCCGGCGATGAACCTGTCTTCTTCTAAGGCAAGCAGCTGTGCTAGCCTTGCTTCGACTATGTCTGTATCAGTCATCCCGGTAATCTGAGCGATTCTTAAACTGGGAAGAATATACTCCATAGGCATAACAGCCTCCTGTCCATATACTAAGCTGAAAGGTGTGTGTCCTGTAAGTTTCTTACATGTGGTCCTGTACGCCCATAAGACAGCGTTAACTCTGAGGTCCCAATCATTCCTCTGGCTATTGCAGATCTTAGTAAGAGCATTTTCTAAAATCTTGTTGAAGGCCTCCACTGTCCCATTATCCTGCGGGTGGTAGGGAGTGCTCTTATGGTGCTAGATCTGGAATTCTTATGTTAATGCTTCAATAGTACTGTTCAAGAAATGTGTGCCTTGATCACTCATCAAAATTACTGGGCATCCAAACCTGCTGATGATGTTTTCAAAAAGGAACTGTGCAGTTGTAGCAGCATCACAATTTCTTACTACTTTGGCCTCTGCCCATCTGGTGAGGTACTCTGTTCCAGTGATAATATATCTCGCACCAGTGTGCTTTCCTAGTGGGTTGATAGGACCCACAAAATCTATAGCCCATTTGTCGAATGCGCGCAATGTGACCTGCGGTCGCAACGGCATTTCATCGCGTCGCGAGGGTTTTCCTACTCATTGGTAGATATCGCAGCATCTGCAAAAGTCCTTAGTGTCTTTATGCAATGTAGGCGACCATAATCCTACCTCCAGGATTTTCTATGCAGTCAGTTTTCCTGCGAAATGTCCTCATGCGGTTCCTGAATGAGCCTCTTTGATAATAGCGTCTTTTTCGTGCGGAATCACGTATCTGTGCAGAACTTCATCCGGACCTAACTTGTATAGGTGTCCTGCGATGAGGGTGAAGTCTACTGCTTTAACAACCAACTGCTTCTTTTGCTGCTTAGTAAACTCGTCAGGTGCTACTCCTGTGGTGAGGAATTGAATAATGTCGGCATAGTACTCATCTGCAATCTGTATGGAAAACAACGGTGCATCTGGAAGATTGTCTTCTAGGTTACTGAACTCTTCTCCTGAGTCTAACCGTGAAAGATGATCCAGTCCTGCATTCAGTCTTCCTGGTTTCACAATGATTTCAAAATCATACTCCTGGAAGAGGAGTAACCATCTGCAGATTCTCCCCCCTAACACTGGTTTATTGACTAGGTACTTCAATGCGGAATGGTCAGTAAACATTTTAAACGAGGCACCCAATAGATAGTGCCTGAACTTCTGCAGCGCATATACCATAGCTAAGCCCTCCCTTTCTGTTGTGGTGTAGTTCTTTTCCGCTGTTGATAGCTTTCTGCTGGAATATGCGATGGGATGGTCAAGATCCCCTTCTCCTGGCTGGGTCAAGACAACTCCTAATGCGATGCCGGATGCATCCACATGTACATGGAAAGGCTTAGTCCAATCCGGAAATACTAGGATGGGTGCTGTAACCATTTTCTCCTTAAGTATGTCTAGACTCTGCTGGCATTCCTCATTCCATAGGAATTTTACATCCTTCTTGAGCAATTTCTCCATCGGCGCTGTAATCTTTGCGTAGCCCCTGATGAACTTTCTGTAATACCCGGTATGACCAAGTACTGTCCTCAGTTGCTTGACTGAGTTAGGTACTGGAAGGTTTACAATGATAGCGATATTGGCGGGGTCTACCATCAAGCCTTGTCTGCAAACAATGTGGCCCAACAAAATACCAAATGGTGCACAAAATATACATTTCTTCAAGTTTAGAGAAATTTGGTACTGCCTACATTTCTCTAACATCAGTCTTAGATCTCCTATGTGCTTATCGATTAGCCCAAATACAGTCCAGTCATCAAAATATACTTCTAAGAACTTATGGATGTATTCTTTAAAGACAGCAACTACTACTCTAGAAAATATAGCTGGTGCATTCTTAAGACCAAAGGGCATTACCGTATACTGGAACGAGCCCCATTCTGTTGCAAAGGTGGTCTTGTCTCGATCTTCTGGATGTATTCTGATCTGATGGTAGCCTAAAAACCCATCGGTGAAGGAGTAGACCTCCTGTCCTCCCACGTTGTCTAATACTTCATCAGTGAACGGTGTTAGAAATGGATCATGAAGTGATGCATCGTTGAGTTTTCGCAGATCAACACAGATCCTGATGTCCCCTTTTGTTTTCTTCTCTTGCACTACCATAGGGCTAACCCATTCGCTTTCCTCTACTGGCTCAATGATGCCTGCTGCTAGCATTTTATCAATTCCGTCCTTTACTTTTTCTTTGTAGCGCGGATTCAATCTGTATGGGCGCTGCTTAACTGGTCTAGCATCCTCCTTTAATGGTATCCTCATGACTCCCAGGTCTCCAACTATTCCCTTCATCTCTGTGAACTTGGTGGGAAATAGGTCCTGATAGTCATGTAGCAGATCTGCAATCTGTCCGACTGTTTCATCGTTCCAGTAGTCTCCAATAGAGGCAAACTTAGGTTCTGTGTCTGTGCCAATATTGATCTTTTTAATCTTGATGGGCTCGGTGATTGCTGGAATCTCTAACTGTGGTCCCTCCACATCGCGAGTCCCTTCTGATTCCGAAATGTTGGTGTTGCGAGGATCCTCATCCGCCTCCTCTGATTCTGATGCAAAGTTATAGCATTCCAACGCCTCTTCTAGCTGGATAGTCGACTCAGGTTGGACTGGTACTGAGATGGTGCGATCCTCAAAAATCTTTGTCTTGATTATGTCTAGGGCCTGAGCAACACTTGGATGTTCTGACTCAAACGCAAAGGTGAGTAGGAAGCTGTCTGTCATAAGTGACCATGTGGTTGTTCCCTTGCGCAGCTCGGTCTCTGTATACCAATTCCTTGGAACTGTGTCCAATGTGTGAATGAATCTGTGAACCCATTCATCCTCTGGAATGTCCGACCAGTTCTGTTCACATATCTGAATGTGTACCCTGGGGTCAGTTTCTCCTGTGTACTTCTGCTGGACATACTCTCTGTCGTCAGAAAATCTAATCGCCATCAGTCTTTTTATATTATCCCATGATGCGATATTCTCTTTATGTGCATACCACCATCTTGCAGGTGTAGCTCGAACTGCAAGGTCCATAGCTGTGATCCTCTGTTCATAAGGAATATGTTGCTCAAACTGTTCAAAAAAATCCTGGATATCTGTCAGAGCATGATATGATGGAGTCTCAGTGATCTCTGCGCCAATCCACTGCAGTGATTTACTGATAAACGCACATCTACGCGCTGAGACTTCGTAAAGTCTGTTCTGCCAGTTTTCTAGACCAACATCAGAATCCGATGCGCATGAGTTGTCGCATCGCCAACTAATGTTCCCTTCTGTGGTTGGATTGATGTAGTCACTCTGGTTCGTTGTCATCTAGTAGAGACTCTCCATGTTATGGGCCTCTTCCTCAGCTCGGATAGGTTCAATGTATCTAGGACCTTGGTAAGGATCCAGCGGTGCGATGACCCGAATCTACACATCCTCAAAGGTCATTTGTCTTTTCTTTAGGTCAATGACAGCTTTGCTACCAATCACCCAATCAATACTTAATAGTGCTGGATATGGTCGACTGTCGCCAATGATTTCTATAACCTCGAAGTCCGCAAAAGTACGAACTCCGTCAATATCAACTGGCACCTGCGGTAGTCGACCCAATGGTGATACTCGTTGCTGATTAGCTAATCTCAGGTGGATAGGCGATAGGGCTAACTGAGGACTACCCATCTGTTCCCATGTCTGCTTGGTCAGAAAATTCACCTCTGATCTGAGATCTAAGACAACCTCATCCATTTCAAACTCACCAATCTGCGCTGTGAATTTCATCTCTCTTCCTATCCTTGTATGTCTTGTAATATTATGGACAGCGTGGTGTGCACTTCCCGAGAGAGAGGGTTGCTAACACTGATCTATCATGCGCTGTAGCTCACCGACAGCTTTGTCATTTCTCAGGAGTTTCAAGCAGCTGTGCAGGAAGGATTGTACACTTCCTGTCGATTCATCCTCGTCGCATCTTCCCGATGTGGTAGCCTGTTGTGCCTGCTTAGGGCTATCGCCACAAGGTGTTTACTGCGGTACGCCCCTAGACGGCGGTACCTGCTAGCCTGATAGTGTAGGTTCATTAAAGGAAGCCTTGGCTTCATGAAAGGTCTCTTTATTCTGCTATAGGTCGAGTGTTGTTGCTTTACTAGGAGCTCTGTGCACCCACCCCTGACTTGTGTTCTTTCTGGTCTCCTACGATGTGCCACTGGTGGAAGCACCGCTCCGAGTCACAATATTGACTCTTGGTTCTGGTTCTTCCTGCTCAGCAACGATAAGTTGGATGTTCTGGTGTGCGGCTGGTTTAGGGTCTTTGATCTTAGCTATCAATATAGGACACTCTTCTATAGTATGATCATAATATTTGCAGTAGTTACAAGTAGTAGTGGCGTTCTGACAGTCCCTAGCATAGTGTCCTACAATTCCACAATTATAACAAGTGACTGGTCCACGACCTTGGCCAAAACCTCCTCCTCGGCCAAAGCCTTCTCCACGTGCGAAGCCTCCTCCATGGCCTCGTCCTCTGAATCCTCCTGCACGGCCTCCGTAAGCCTGATCCGGCTGTGGTCCTGTTGCTGGACCCTGTGTGTCTGCTTGGACTCTGTACACATCATGTTTTCTATCTGACATGAGATCATAAGCTCGGCAGTCCTATTGATCATGCCCGACGGATCTATAGAAGATACAATATAGGTTTTTAGGTGTCTGTACATACTTCTGAAGCAAAGGGCATTGCTGAGGCGGATGTCCTTGTGTTTTACATATTTCACACCATGGCCCTTGTGTTCTTGGTAAGGGGTTAGGAGCCCCTGATGCTAAATATCCTACAAAGACTGGA
>LPNX010507043.1:345393-397674 GCA_001517045.1 Pseudotsuga menziesii | reverse complement strand
TCCTGTACCTTTAAAAATAGGTAGCTTCATGTCGTCTCCCATTCTATTTCTCTGTGGTGGGTTCTAACTGACTGGAGTACTACCACTCAGCGGTGTAGGTAAAGGTGATGTAGCGGGAGTAGGTACTGTCTGTGAACTACTAGATGGGGTACCTACGGGGTTATTCTAAGTCCCTGTCTGTTTCTGTGGGGTATAGGGGTGGTAAGGGATACCCCCCTCTGGTTCTTCTGTGGTGCTAGGTCTCTGTTGTCTAATACTGTCTGAACTGTCTTCAAATACAGGAGAGCTAAAATCTACTTTATACTTCTTTCTACTACGTGTTCGTCCAATGTCATCAAAATCACTTTCAAACTCTTGTGACATTACTATCTTTACTTATTCATCTGAGACTAGATCCATTGTTCCTTTTTCGTATAGCAGCATCTTAAGGGACAAGTTTAGAGATCTTAGGTACTTACCGCGATATCCTCTGAAGAAGTATCGTTCGGCTTCACTGAAGCTCTTTCTCTGGTCAACTGCAAATTCTGTAATGAAGCCGTCTAGCACACTGGTAAGCCAGAAGTCCACTGCTCTCGTAATCGGATTGTCAAGGTTCTGCACGGTCTGAATCAGCTCCGGTGTCCAGACAATGTTTCTTTTCTTCTTGAATGTGTTCCTATCTGTCAACTTGGATAACCAGTCGAAAAGCTCGTTTCCGTAGGTTGCAAAAAATATAGCGTGTATGTCTGAAGCGATATGCTTTTCTAACCAGGCCTCTGTGCTTAGTTTAGGGCTTCGGTTTTCTTTCTTGGAAAACTCCCTTAAGTCTGAATCCAGCCACTGGTGAAACTCTTCTTTGGTAGGATGCCAACAGAACATTAACTCCCAGTCGTTCAAACCGGCAACGGAACCATTTGTTGATTGCATGGGCAGACCCGGGTTTACTATAATCAACCAACAACACCCCTAGCTCACTGGCCCTTTCGGCGATAGAAAGCAAAGCGGCCTGAATTCTCACCTGAAGTGAATCTAATGGGTTGGCCAAGGACTCAAGTGTCTTGGACCAGGTTCCGAGGCAATCCTACTCGCCGTCGCACAGCTCTCCTAGCCACGAGACCTCCTTCCTACGTCTGTGCGTCGCGCAACCTCCTGCTCGCGTCGTGCGATCCCGTCGTCGCACAGCCCTTCTAGCCGCGAGATGTTTCTTTCCACCACCATGTGGTCCTTCTCTATGATGCGCACTTTCCCTGACTTGCGATATTTCCAGCCTTAGCGCATCGCCGCGCACCGTGCGACACGCAGCTCCTGCTCAACGCGAAGTCCTCAACCTGAGGTATCACGCACCGCAGCTTCTCTGCCGATGCGATATCACCTCTCTATGATATCCTACCTCCACAGTTTAGTGCACTTAGCATTGCTCGTGTCGACATGCAAGACTTAACATACAAAGCTATTCAATACTGCATCCAGTAGCTATTTACGCAAACAAAAATGAAACACATACAACATGCCAAAGGCTTTTAACTTATGATTATCCTTCTGTGCTGTGGTGAACTGGTTAATACATTCATCCATTAAACTACAACGAAGTCCATAAAATAACTAAGCAATGCATAAGTAAACATAACACATAAATCAGTCGCATAACACAGATTTTAACGTGGTTCACCTCCAGGATGGAAGTTACGTCCACAGAACTGTGTTTTCTATTATAGCTCAAGGGGAAGGTAAAACAAAGTTCTACTGCACCGCATATGCAGCTCAAGATCTTCTCTCTTAGATCTCTCTTCTCTCTATATTACTCTCTTACAATATACTCTTCCCTCTCAGTTGATCCCTGCGGATCATTACATGCATGCTCTATAAGCCAGCTACTGGTTTCAGTAAGATTGCTACCGCTAAGACCAGAACTAGAGCTCAGCTTTTACAACAGTCTACTTATCCTTATTGCCTATTTCCTTCATGACTGTCTAACTGTCTATCCAACCAACTAGCTAACTAACTAACCCTTTACAATACAAAATTACATTCTTTTATAAGCAGCCAGAAGGTCCTGCTTTTACAACACTGTGGGCCTATCCCAACAGTAACCCAAACCCTAATTAGTGACAGTCGGTCCTATCTGTCCTTGAGGTAGCCGCTTCCCGTCACACCACAGCTCTCTGCAGTCTTCCATGCTTCCCGGCACTGACCATGGGTACTATGCACCGCTTCTCTGTTTTCTGTCGTTCGCCTTCAATACTTGAGCCTCATTGCTCCTTCTTCTTTATGAGGGTCGCTGAGCCCTCTTGTCTTCCGCCGCTGCCTTCAATGCAGTGGGTGAGCTCTCCCTTCTCGGCCGCTCAGGTACCGTTGCCCTTCTTTGACTTTTGTATCTCAAAAAGTCAAGGTTTCTGGCTCTGCTCTCCAGCTGGAAACGTGCTACGGCGTCGTAGCTCTGCCTTAACTTCTTTCCGCTAAAGCTTATCATTCCGCCAAAAATAGCAGCTTCTTCTGGAGCTGCGGGACCCTGCTCCAACACAAACAAAAGAAAAGAAAGGCATTCTTGAGGGGTTGTCTAATACAATTCATGTACCATTACTTTGGTCATAGAAAGCACCATCAAAGTGCATGTGAAAATTTTAAATGACTCACTCCTATTCAAATTTTTGCTTATGTATCATTTAGTTCATGGACAAAGCATAAGCAAGTAAAATAGAACCCTTTGCATATGTATTTTGGCAGGATTATCATTTCTAGGAAAGATAAGTTTATTGTGAAAATCATAATCCTTACACAAAGTGTAAGGGAATCTTTCTACTAACTCATGCTTGGAAACTGTACTAATCCAAATTTAGATAAAAATTCCCTTACCAATTATGATAGGAATTTTGTGTGGAGAGGGTTCTAAAACTACCATGCACTAATGGGGAGTGGGTTTGTGTGGAATAATATTATTGGTAAATACAAAATCCGGAAAAGGAAAATAAAGTTTTAAAGACACAAACAAGTCCCTCGTGGTTCATATCTACATCATTTAGTATTATAGGATATGTCCAGAAGTAATCTCCTTAATTCTATATTTTTTCACCCTCCCACCTAGCTTATTTGTTGTAAATACACGATTGAGGCCCTTCGGAGCTATTAAAATACTCCATTGGTATAAGGCTTTAGTTTTCAATTTTGAACTTACACCTATTCAATATATCACCTTAGTTATGGGTTGGAATAACTATATGTGGTTCCATGTACATTTTCCTAGGTCCCCGGGCATAAATCCCTCATCTAGTCAATCAAGACTCTTACAACTTATTGTTCCCTTGATGGTCCTTAAGGTTTTATTTCTTATACATCTTCAAAACGTGTTGTTGATGGGTCATATACTTCTTTTCAAGTGCATTTCCAAATTAATCATAGCTCCTCATAGCTTAAACATTGTGCCATTGGCCATCCCCTATTCATCAGATAATGGAAATCCATTACTCTTTTTATTTCTGCTAACTACTAGATCCAAAGGTTTCAATCGCTCATATCCATCATCTCTCATTTGTCTTGAAATATTAATGGGGTGAAATATGTTGCTCTACATGCACTCATCTCAAGTCTTAATGAAATCAACAGGTTTTGGAGATGTTAGACCATGTATCAGATTTGTTCCATTTTTATGGTATTGAAGGATGCTAGAAAGTGAACACACTTTCTATTATAGTTTATATATGCTATCTTCAGCACAACAACACAACCATTTGATATATCAGTCACCAAGGTCTTCCAACCAACACAAACAGGGTCTTCCAACCAAAATAGACATAGTGTCAATTCCCCTCCCATCAATTAGACCCACGAAGGGAACATGAACGATATGCGGGTGTTGCACTTGAAATATACACTGATGCCTGACACCCTTCAAAGCACTTGGCCAGGAATTCTTTTGGATATTTTTTCCCACTCTTAAGTAGGCTAGCACACTTTCCCTCATATGATAAAGCATAGTCACATGTTGTTCATTCACATTAGGTGCCACCAGTGCCTCTACCCTGTTTACAAGAAGCGTCGGCGCCTTTACCCTCTCTGCAAGAAGCACCGACAGACATAAAAGGGAAAAAAAAGAAGTTTCGGTAAGCTTCCAAGTGAAATATCTCATGGAGGAAGTTCCTCTATGATAGGGATAGCTGGTACTCAGCCTTCTCACCCATAGGGATCATCCCCTATCCTTTTCCCAAAAGATATCATCTCATATGTACCTTCCTCGGCCTATAAAAGAAGCCTTCATGTATTATGTGAAAAGAGACCAACAAGAGCATCCTTATGCTGTTGGATTGAAGTATGGTATTGAGGAAAAGTTGAGTGAGTGTGGTGAGAAAAAAGTTTTATGAGTGAATATTTGTATGATCATGTCAAAGACCTTGTGGAGACAAATTTATTGACATCAATACTTTGGTTGTAACTTTCTCTTTCCATTTGATTAATACAAAAGTGTTTTCCTTTCCCATATTTGATGTGTGTTAGTATTAGTCATTTATTATTAGATTCCTCGATCACTAATATGGATTTTTAATCTATATTGTTACTCTTATATTATTGTCTTGCTTCTGATGTTTCTTTGCAAGTGCCATAGATCGCATGAAGAGAAGTGAAATGAAGTCTAGAGCATTCAGATCTAGGTAAAAGAGTCATTTCATTCAAGTAGATTAATTATCTAGGGGGAGGATATAGTGTTGTGGCTTTTTGTTCTAGACTTGTACCATGCATGCTAGAGGAACAAGCAGTGTCTGCACTGGTTGAATAATTCCTACAAACAGTGGGGTGTTAATTTTCACCCCCAAGGTTGTATTACAAAATGCATTAACAACTAAATGTGGGTGCAATTCTTATTGAACACACACGGCTGAATTAAACTCTATTTATGCACACACACAACATGTTGATACCATCATGTTCATCACAGGAATAACAATAAAAACATGCACACACAGACTTAATCTCATTCCCATGCTATGCACAAGCCTCCTACTCAATAATTCAAGTTATCCATTTCATTCAAATTGACATGAATAAATAAACATCCATAACACAGAAATTGGGAATAATTAAAAACACAATAAGCACTTATCTTTTAATTGAAGGTGTCCAAGCAATTGGCTATGGAAGAGAAACGTTACACCCAACCGTAGGTGTCTGTCCAACCTCTATTCTTTTAGATAAGAGATCGCCCCTGAGCTAGTGTATGTATCCATTAAGGATAAACTACTCAAGATCACTCGCAACCATAAGGACAAATACTCATGCTAAGGAAACACACAATTGGATTTGTCAAGCAAGTAGGGAGGCAAGGAAGGAGATAACTAAGCCATTGAGCTCAACCATAGAGCTACAAGCATCTCAATTTGGATTCAATCAACCTTGGCACCCACAATACCTATTAACACAACACGAGGAAGGTCCCCTTCTCTGCTACATAGTCCCTCAAGCACCCTTTCTCTCCAGTGCTCTTCAAGGTGGGAATAGAAAGGTCCAAGCTTCCAAAGCTTCATAGATTCTTTACTTCACTAGGTTTTTCAAGCAATTCCAACCTATGTACTCTCTCCCACTTCAATCTGCTCTTGGATTTTTTTCCCAATTTGGCCATGTGATTGTGGATCACAAAATTAAACTTCTAGGCTTGTAAATTTGGGTCTTCCAATGGATTTTTGGGTTTTTTACACTATCAAAGTCAGTCTGGGGTTTGTATCTATGGATTCCCCATTGGATTTCACTCCTCACATGAATTTTTGGGTGTTTTTGGCACTTCAAAACATGGGTTCCTTCCAAGTTGTGATTTCTGGTTTTTCCACTACTCAGAATGCATAGAAAGCTGGAAATTGATCTCTAGTTGTTCAACAATGGAATGGGGAGGATACAAAATGAATTCCCATGAGGATAAATGAATTATGGGTCAAGTAAACCATGCCCATACTCAACCATACAAATTTCTAAGTTTTCCCATTCTCCATTAATGCATGAGCTGATTTCTCAACCACCATCTTACAACATAAATGGATGTTAGCAAGAGAAGTCAAGATGGGTTCTCAACATGACATTTGGAAACACAAGGTTCAATCCCCCAACCCCTCACCTTTCTCTAGTGGATACATGTGGCCCCTCGTTTTAGTTTCTTCCATAGCCAACTCCTGCTAGTTTTATTTCATTATAGATATTTACATGATTTTACAATTTTCCATGGCTCACTAGGACATGGATAATACAATATAAAATACTAGCCTTTAATACTCGAGCATTCACTAGCAGGGCCTTGGCCTTGAGCTCCACGCTAGGAATCACACATCACATATACACAATATTTATATATAAATCCAATACATTCTAAGGTCAAAATGTGGGTATTACACATAGATTATGGTGCATCTAGTTATTATTCCTCATAGTGGATATTCTTTCACATAGTAAAGTGTCCACACCCATTCTGTATATCACCATAGTAGGAACTTTTGTATTTGTTATTTCAATTTAACGATGGATAACAACATCTTTCACTTCTCAAGGGAACATTAGCTCAAGAATTTATCTCCTTATCTTAATGGAACCAAAACCACTAGTCATTGTAGAATATGAAACTGTTACATTGATTATGAAGTAAAATCTTACTCATACAAAGAGAGAAAAATCCACTTGCATTAAATGGTATCCTATGTATTGTGAAAAACAACACGATCAACCTATGCAATAGTGATTGACAATAATTTACTAGAAAATAAATACAAGGGCTTCTTTCAATAATTCTTCTCTTATAGAATACAAAAAAGTCATAGCATCTTCCTTATGCAAAGGCTAGGAGTGCATTTCATGGCTTCCTATGTAATTTGGTCTTGTGTAGGTTTGTGTCGAATAATATTATTGGTAAATACAAAATCGAAACAAAAACAAAACAAAGACATTATGGAGAGATTTTCATCGAGTTTAATGTCAAGCATTGTATCTACAACATCTTATGGCAATAGATTCCAATACAAAAATAGAAATACGAACATAAACATATAGGATTTGTAAATGGAAATCTCTAGAAAAGAAATTTTCCCTCCACTCCTAAATCAATTGAAAACAAACCAAAAGTGATGAGAGGAAAGAAACGCATTATTACCTATGACTTTGTTGTAAAAGGCCTATACAACTCTGAATTCCTACTTCGCCTTTTGAGAAGTCTCCACGTCCTCTCCATGGAAGTTTTATTCGTCATGGAAACTGCTTATATACTTGTACAAGATACAATGCTCCAATTAACTAAAACCCCTCTCCTATGGTCGGATCCAATGCTCCAATTAACTAAAACCCCTCTCTTCTAGTCGGATATGGCTTCAATATTACTTAGGAAAAGTAACTAAAACCCCTAAATACACCTCATGGGATCCAATATTTCTCATGGGTTCCAATATTTCTCAAGCCGAAAACCCTCTAATACACCTCACATTCTCCAATATTTCTCACGGGCTCCAATATTACTCAAGTCGAAAACCCCCAAACACACCTCATGGGCTCCAAAATTGCTTAGGCTGAAAACCCCCAAACACACCTCACGGTAGGCTCTAGAGAGTGAATATGATAACTTAGGGGGCTTAAACTCTCCTTGATCAAACATTTGCATGTAATGTGAAGGAAATGATCCCATCCTCATAATTAAATGCCTAGAATTAGCACTCCCACGTCTCACCCAAATCAAGTCCCTCTCCTTTAAATATGCATGTCCAGAATTAGTTTCCCCACTCCCACAAATATCAATTCCCCACTCCCTATACCCCATCGAATTACCTCTGCATCATATTGTCCCGCTCCCTCAACTCCCTCGTCGAATTAGTCTGTGTATTGTCATATGATGAATGTTATGGTTGAATTACCTCTACACCATATTCTCCCACCATCTTTGCACCCGCCTCAAATTAGTCTGGCGCATATTGTCAAGTGCAGTTATGGGTAACAATATGATTTAATTTTTAACAAATATTATAATATTACCAAATTATGACAGGTATATTATATAGTTTTTATAACCATTAATTATATTCTAACCAAAGATTAATATATTTTAGTTTGTAAGTTTCTGCGGTGAGTTAGGTTGATGTAGGGTTTTTCTGGACAATCTGCAGTAGACATTTTTAAGTCGACATTTCGATCCCAAATCGGGAACCATTATCAAATGACACAATATAGCTATACTTTCTATATTGTTTGCATATTTCCTTGTAGTTATTTTATATTCCTTTTTTTTTAAATAGATTATCAAATAGTTTAACATCAGGTCTTAATATAAACCATAAGGTATAAAATATAAGAAGAACTAATATATTAATGTCCAAATTACCAAATAGTCTATAGGAGCCATTAGTCTTTTTTATTTGTGTGACTAATATTTATTTAGTTGTCCTTTTACCTGACAATCAAATTAGTCATTTATAGTTGTGTTGCAAAAAATTAATAGAATTTAGTCACTTTTTGTTGTCGTGACTAAAATATTTAGTCATGTAGTCATTTATTTGCCAAATTATACTAGTGATTATTGTTGTAATTATAACGTAATGGCTTTACTACACTTTCATGAACAACCTTCAATCCAACAAAATGTATCATAGAATCATATATGCACCATATCAAAACAATTTAAACTCCAAATAAGGCTATAGAATTTACTACTTGTAAGGGTCCAACTGAAAGAAATCGAAAGTGAATACAAAAAATCAAGAACAGAGAACCAATCATCAACAATTCAACATCATAGTAAGTAGTCTAAAGCTAGAAAAGGTTCAACGGTCTACAACCAACTCTAATTTATATATGTTGTTGATCAGTATTCTGAATTAAAGGTGGTGAAACACAAATTATGACCTAAGCAATCTTCAAACAAAGCTCAATTTTGATTTAAGCAATATATCAAAAGGTAGGTCAGTGACCAAGTTCACTAAGTTTTATATCAGGTCAATGAGCCAAGTTCTTTATGGCAGTGAGCCAAGTTCCAAGTCTTGTGTAGATCAATGAGCCAAGTTCTCTAGGTCAATTAGTGTGCTTTATTTAAATTAGGTAGGGCCATTGAGCCAAGTGTTGTAATTTCTTTGTGAGCTAGAAAGTTTTGAATCAAATTTTGTGTGGAGTCTAGACCAGTGTAGCCATGCAATAGAGATGAGAAGCCATTGAAGGCAGATTGTACTATTAAGACTTAGAGAAATTTAATGTACATTTTCAGTTTTTTAGTTAACTAACTTATATTTTATGGCATTATTGAGTAGTTCTTGTATATATTGATTGATTGTTCATTGAGTTAGAATTAAAGGTTATGGATCATAAGTAGCATAACTCTATGTCAATTAAGAATATTAGTTCACATTATAGCAAGGTTGTCAAACTCAGACTCAGGAAAAACTCAACCAGCATGGCACTCAACAAAACTCGATGACTTGACAAAACTTGGTTCAAGACTTGGTGAAACTCAGTCATAGAAAAACCTCAAACTACAAGAAACTTGTCCAAAAAAGTTAATAAGCCCATTTTTAGGGAGTTTTTCCAAGTTTTGGGCTAGTTACAATTTATTGGCAAGTTTTAGGCCAAGTTTTCCATGAGTATTCATTTCAGATGGAGTCAACAAGATACATGAATCTTGGTTGTGTTTCACAACACTGCATTATAGGAATAGTAACAAGCATTAATATACAAAAGTAGCAAACCGTTATTGTGACAAAGAATAAATAGTACTGTAAATTTGTTTTGTTTTGTGATTTGATGGTTGTGCAAACAAAATAAATTGTATTATTATCAAAGTTGATTTATCGTTGGGTGCAATTATCAAAGGATGCATCACACTGGTTGTCCTTTGCGATTGAAATGCAACATGATATGGGAATATTCCCAGTAGATGGTTTGGTGTTTTTCTTGTCTCTGTAAAGTCCTTGCAGCCTTTGTTCACTCAAGGTTTGGTGTTACTTAGTGTGTTTAGTGTTACTAATTAGCATCCCAAATATATGGGATTGTAGGTTGATTAAAGAGATACGACTATATTATGATGCTAAACTTTGGATCTAGTATCCTCGTTAGATAACTAGGAAACTTTTTTTGCAGGACCTTGATCCCATAACTTCATCCAATGACTACAACAATTTATTTCTGCCAAATAACTTTGATTCTTCTAAGAATACCAATGTTTTTCTTTTGGTGGTAACTTTTGTGACAAAGTGTTATAATGTTTTGTTGCTTTAGACAAATATGGTTCATATCATTATAACTGGGGGGAGGAAAATGCAGCATGAGATCCTCGTGAGACTATAACCTTAACTCTTCAAAAACATAAGCAATCTTATTTAACATGTTTGGCTATATTTACGTATTACATTCTATAGTGAACTAGCTTAAAATAATTACAAATCTCCCACAAAAAAACAAAAATGTGGGTCTTTCCAAGACTTATGGTTGTCTTTATTTTAGAGACTAAAAAATTTTCCATAAAGGACGAATGCTCTCTTACCACGTAGATGTGCATGCTCACCTATACCTCTTAAGAATATTGCTTATAACATTCAAGCTTCAAGAAATGTTGTCATTCCAGATGTTATGTTTCAAACAAGGGTTTTGTCAAAGAACACATGCATTAAATATACATGGCAAAGACAAATTCCAACATACAGGTATATAAGCTCTCTGATGAGACAAAACATTATCCCGCAACAATTATCCATTAAAAGTCTTGGAACTTGGGATTGCTGCATTTTGAAGACGAGGAACTAACAAATTAAGCCAAGATTGTAAAGACTCATGGACTTTCTGCATTACTCAACCCAATGAAGTACAAGGCTACAAATTGATAGCCTAATGATAAATGGATCTCTCATTGGTCAGGATCTATGTAACTTGGTATACATATTCTTTATGCTATTATCTTAGTTATTATTTTCATTTAAGCTAGAGCCTTAAGACAAGAATTGAGATGCATTTTAGGTTGCCTTGCTTCATTATACATGTCATAACTTGTTTTTGTTCATTCAAAGAGGTGAATACATGGATAGAAATTTTTCATCAAATGAATCTATTAGCATATTTATACTTTAACAATAATTTTCGGGCAAAGGTCAATTGATGTCAGTCATGGAAGTTCATACTAAGATTAAAGAATAAACATAAAGACCTTACATGCCATAAAAATAAAATGGTAGTATCTTTCCTTATAATGCAATATGAGTGTATAATTGTTATCGCGGGTATCTGTTTTGAAGCAACATATCAAACTCTTGCATTACATCCCGTGTCAAAAAGAGACTAGCATCTTGCTATAGTTCATACATTATAATTATATTGTCACAAAATTAAGAACCTTGGACTTATAACTATGCAAAGAAAAAAATAATATCTTCGTAGTGTACTAAATAACATAAAAACAACAATACATACCTGCTTTTGTACACACTTAGGTTGCCCTTTTATCTTCCATGTCAGACTTACATGTCCATAATGGTGGTAGATCCACCTGCAAAAACCACAACATATTGATACCCTAACTCTCAAAACTAATTAGATGGATTCACAACCAATAGTTTCAATTCACTAGGTTGTACAGTCTTGATAAAAGGCACCTAACATGCTAAGTACTGTGACTAGTATAAATCCATCTTAAATTTACTCTATCAAGCACTGAGAGGGATCAAATCCCTTGAAGTGCAAACCTTTCCTCAAGTTTAGCACTTTAAAAGGGGTTTGCACCTCAAGGGATTTGATCCATCTCATCTCTTGATAGAGCCAAAATTAAGATAAATCTATACGGGTATATGTATTCATTGATATTACATATCTTATGTATATTAAATCGTTATATTTTTCAAAATATTATATTAAATTAACTTATACAACATCTTATATTACATATAATATCAATGTTAATACAAATGTTACACATTTCCTTGATATCCCATTATTTCCAACATAACAATATTAAATATAAGCATTACACATCTCCTTTCTATTTCATTATTTTTTCTTTAGAGATGACATATATACACCTTCCTAAACTCAATATTAAATATATTACACATCTTCTTTATATTTCATTATTTTTTTCTCTTTAGAAATATATATAAACTTGAATAATCTAATTATTAAAGAAAAGAGATTCATGGTTAATGGGATTTTTAATATCTTTCAAACATAAGTTTTGCATTAAATTATTATGGTTAAAAAATTTTAATTTTTTCTTAAAATTATAAATCTGATTTAATTAATTTATTTTTTCTTATTTTTAAAACTATATATTTCTTTCTTTCTATTCTTTTATAAAATAAGTAAAGTAAATCAAACCTTTTAATTTTTTCTTAAAATAAAGTTAAAATTATAAATCTAATTTAATTTATTTATTATTTTTCATTTTCGAAACTATATATTTACTTCTTATTATTCTTTTATAGAATAAGTAAAGTACATCATAATAATAGTGCTATTTTACTTATTAAAAAAACATTCATATAATTTTAAGAAGAAGACATAAACAACTGAATAATCCATGTGAAAACCATTCATATAATTTTAAAAAGAAGACATAAACAACTGAATCATCCATGTGAATTGAGCTTGAGAAGCATGTGGCTTGAAAAAATTAGTTTCCATCTTGTGTGAAATAACTATTCTTCATTTTATGTGATGGAAAAAAACTATCACTGAACTCACCTTCCAATGGATAATAGTTGTGGAAGTTCATACTAAGATTCAAGAGTAAACAAAAAGACCTTACATGCTATGACAATAAAAAGTTCATACCTTTCCTGATGCAATACAGTTGTATAATCGTTGTCGATGGTATCTGTTTTGAAGCAACATAAAAAAACCCTATATCAACATCTTGTTGCAGTTCATACATTAGCAATATATTGTCACAAAATTAAGAATTTTGGACTTATAACAATGTAGAGAAAAAATCGATATCTTTTTAGTATACTAAATAACATGTATAAAAAATCAATACAAACCTCCTTCTGGACAAGTTACGACAAGTTAGGCTGCCTTTTTATCTCCAATGTCAGGCTTACAAGTGCCATAACCATAGCACAATAATGATAGTAGATGCACCTTCAAAAGCCACAACATATTGATACCTTAACTCTCATAACTAACTAGATGTAATCACAATCAATAGTTTTAGTTCACTAGATTGTACAAAGTCCCAATAAAAGGCACACGGTGCTAAATATTGTGATAAAAGTTTTAAAACTTATAAACACTCAATTTGCTCTTTGTTTTATATGTTGAACATCATCCAGTTTCCTATTGCCACATTATATGATCAATGAAGCCAACAACGTTGTTTTAACTGGTCATGTCTCATAAAAACAATAGAAATGATTTCAAGCTTGTTAAGCGTAAAATAAGCAAAGGAGTTTAGTGATTTGAAACAAGATCACCATCACTCATGTTGTGGAAGAATGCAGTTATGAGAACATGTGTTACTATAAAAACAATTCATTGGAGTATGTTAATTATTAATACTTATCTCCAAGTCGTGGTTGTTATCCATGTGACACCCATGATAGTAAGTTATCATACTATAGTCATGTTTTTCTCTGATGGGATTTTGTTCCATGTTAATATTCTCATATCTACTTACAAGATCCAACTACAAAATGTACACAAAATACATTATGCACACAAGGACAGAGACATGCATTGTTTTGACATGAGATCTAATAATATCACAAACCTCATTAAATGTTGGGACTGAATATAATCTTTAAAGTTCTTAATTAAGAAAACAAGGAAATGGGTGTTCAAAGTTACTATTGTTGTTAGTTTTTCAACATTAAGCTAACATTATTAGAATCTTTAACTGAGAGAATAACAAGTACAACAATCAAACACAAAAGACAATGAACACATTTTTTTCCTCAGGGAAACCATAAATGGAGAAAACCCCACAACTTCCTCAGAGATAGAATCAGCACCAAAATAGAAAAGCCCAAAACAGTAAGTGGTCTCCTGACAACAGTAACCTTCTTCTTATCTAGCCCCAGTGTCTTCTCCTTCCTCAACTATGCGCTACACTTAAGTGTGTATGTGATGTGTGTTAAATAGAGAGTCCAGCTCTCTATTTATACTAATCTTGGCATGACTAAAAGACTACTAGGGCCAACCTCTCTAGGAGAGTCTAATAACCCTAGTGCCCCGGAACTGTGGGGACTTTAACCCTTAGACAATAGGAGGGTTACCCACAATGACTTGACATGACTTGTTTACATTATAGATCTTCCTAATCGGAACATCAGGGCATGACATGACACAAGTACATCCCATAATAAACATCGGGTTACAATAGATAAGCAATACAAGTGAATACATTCCAAAGTTACAATTACATCAACACTCCCTCTTAACTAGGAAGGTATTCTCTCGACACAATTTTCATCACTGGTATTCTTCTCTAGGTCATCTCGTCATCTGCATCTTCAAGTCATCTTCGTCTTCAAGTCATATTCATCTTCGGATATGGATCATCACTGGACATCATTACTGGATCTGGATCATCACTCAATCTGGATCATCACTAGACATCATCACTAGATTTGGATCATCACTCGATCTGGATCATCACTAGATATGGATCATCACTCGATCTGGATCATCACTGGATATGTATCATCACTTGATCTAGATCATCACGGGTGTTATCTCATGATTATTCTCGTCATTGGAAGTTCTACAGAGCCAGCCCTTTTTCATGCTGGTTGCAGGCCTAGCCTCCATGTAGGTCTTCTTCAGCGCTTATATCTGACCTACTCGTCAGAATGGCCCTCCTAGCACTTACATCTGACCTACTCGTCAGAAAGGCACGCTCAGCACTTACATCTGATCATGTAGGAACCAATCCTACGATCGCATCAGAAAGGCCTAGCACTCACATTCACCAGCATGATAGGACACAACTACTATCATCTGTGAAAAGTCTCAGCACTTACATCTGACCTACTTGTCAGAAAGGCATGCACTCACATCTGATATTGTAGGAACCAATCCTACAGTCTCATCAGAAAGGCCCCCAGTCCTAGACTGAGCTACCTGGTAACTGACCAGGTGCCTCCATTCTCCCAGAGAATGGCAATAGCCCTTACATCTGACCTACTCATCGGAATGGCCAGCACTCACATCTGACCTACTCGTCAGAAAGGCACAGCACTCACATCTGACCTACTCGTCAGAAAGGCACAGCACTCACATCTGACATGCTCGTCAGAATGGCCAGCACTCACATCTAACATGGAAGGAACCTAATCCTTTAGCCATGACAGAATGGCTCAACCCTTATATCTGATCCAGTGGGAACACATCCCTCTATCACATCAGAATGGCCATGCACTCATATCTGATCGTATGAGAACACATCTCACAGTCATATCAGAACGGTCCTCAGTCTCAGACTGAGTTTTCCTAGTAACTGACCAGGCACCTCTATTCCAAGAATGGCAATAGCCCTTATATCTGATCATTTAGGAACCAATCCTACAATCATATCAGAATGGCTCAGCACTCATATCTGACATGGAGGGAACCAATCCTCTCACCATGATAGAATGGCTCAGCCCTTACATCTAACCATGGAAGGAACCAATCCTCTCACCATGTCAGAATGGCTCACGGACTCATCACTTCCCTTTGGAGGCAACCTCAATTTGGAAAACACCAAGCTTCTCCCTGAAGTACTCAAACTTCACCCTAGCTAATGGCTTTGTCAACACATCATCTATCTAATCATCTGTCGCAACATATTGGAGCTTCACTACTCCCCTCTACACCATATCCCTGATATAGTGATACTTGATCTCAATATGCTTTGACTTGTCATGGAACACTGGATTCTCTGACAACTTCACACAACTCTAGTTGTCACAATGTATACAAGTAGCATCCAATTGGAGATCAAATAAATCAGACAGTAGCTTCCTCAACCATACTGCCTCACAACTAGTTGAACAAGCTGCGACATACTCTGCTTCAGCTGTACTCAGTACCACACAAGACTACTTTCTGCTAAACTAAGAGATCACACCTGATCCCATACTGAAGCAACACCCTGAAGTGCTCTTCCTATCGATGGCACTACCTGCCCAATATGAATCAACATAACCCTCCAGGTTAATCTTTTGATTTTCCTCGTACTTGAGCCCATAATCAACTGTACCCCTCAGGTACCTCAGAATATGCTTTGCAGCAATCAATTGAACATTTCTCAAATCTGTCAAGAACTGGCTCAAGGTGTTCACAGCAAATCAAATATCTGGTCTCATGCTCATCAGGTACATCAAGGACCCAATCATCTAATGATACATCGTAGCATCAACCGACTCTGATGAAGCATCACTCAATAGCTTCAGGTTCGATGCCATAGGTGTGGCCATATCCTTGCAGTCCATCATCCCAAACCTATTCAGGATCTCTACTGCATACTTTCCTTGTCCAAGGAATATTCCATCTGCACTCTGCCACACCTCCATACCTAGAAAATAATGCATCATACCCAAGTCCTTCATTTCGAACTCGACAGCAAGCTTTCTCTTCATATCAGCAATCAACCCATCCATACCTGTCACAAACAGATCATCTACATATAGTAGAAGCATCATTGGGTTTCCATCTTCAACCTTGTAGTAAAGGTTGGAATCTGCTTTACTCTTGGTAAAGCCCAAACTGGATAGAAATCTATCAATTCTGTCGTACCATGTCTTGGGTGCCTGTTTCAAACCGCACAGGGATTTCTTCAATCTGCACACATGAGACTCCCTATCATGTGTCTCAAAACCGAGTGGTTTTTCTACATACACTTCCTCTTCCACTACACCATTCAAGAAAGCAGTCTTGACATTCATCTAGTGTATCTTCCATTTCATCACTGCAGCCAGAGCAAGTACTGATATGATGGAAGTGTATCTGGCTACAGGTGCAAAGGTTTCTTCATAATCTATTCCTTCTTTCTGAGAGAAACCTCGAGCCACAAATCTTGCTTTAGATTTTTCAATGCTACCGTCTGCAGCATGCTTGATCTTGTAGATCCATTTGGAAGTTACAACTGACTTCCCTTCTGGTCTTGGAACAACATCCCAAACATCATTCTTCATGATAAGTTGATATTCTTCAATCATAGCATCCTTCCATTCTTCCCATTCTATCGCTTCTTCATAACTGGAAGGTTCTTTATCAATGAAATCACATAGTAAAGCTACACACCCGGAGCAGGATCCGGTCCTCTTTCTTTCTCTATGATTCTCTTCTGGAGCCCCATATCTTTCCGCACCTTGGATAATTTCATGTACCCAAGTAGGTTTCCTCTTATGAGGATTCTTCTCCAGAGGTGGATCTACAGGTCTTTGTGGTTCTTCAAATTCTCGTTCTTCTTCTTGAATTTCTTCATTCATGGTTGTATCATGAATTTTGGGTGCTTCTGCTTCTTCAAGTTCTTCAGCAGGTCTCTTTCTGGATTTGTTGTAAGATGTGTCTTCATCAAATGTCACATCCCTGCTGATGTCAATCTTCTTGTATCCTGGGAAATATATTCTATAAGCCTTCAAGCTTTCAAAGTATCCCACAAATTTACCCTTCTTTCCTGAAGGATCTAATTTTGTTCTCTTCTCTTTTGGAATGTGTATGTATACAGGACAGCCGAATATTCTAAGATGGCTGACTTCTGGTTTCTTGCCGGAGAAGACTTATTCAGGAGTCTTGTTCTTGAGTACTCTATGTGGAGTACGGTTCTGTACATACACCGTTGTTCTGGCAGCTTCTACCCAAAGATGCATAGGAAGATCTTGAACATGAAGCATAGCTCTTGCAGCTTCCATGATAGTTATGTTCTTCCATTCCGCAATCCCATTCTGTTGTGGATTATAAGGAGTGGACAACTCCCTCTTAATCCCTGATTCTTTACATAGCTCTTTGAATTCATTTGAAGTGAATTCTTCGCCATGATCTGATCGAAAAGTCTTGATCTTCTTTTCAATGTGATTCTTGATCAAGGCTTTGAATTCCTTGAACTTGCCGAATACTTCGTATTTGTTCTTCATGAAGTAAACCCATGTCTTCCTAGAAAAATCATCAATGAAAGAAACATAATATGCATACCCACTTAGTGAGCTTTATGACATAGGACCGCATACATCAGAGTGGATGATTTCTAGGGTTCCTTTGGCTTTGCTTTTGCTGCTAGGAAATGTCTTCTTTCTATTCTTTCCTTTTGCACATCCTTTGCAGACCCCTTCATGTTTTGCTTGGAATTCTGGAAGACCTTCAATAGCTTTTCTTGCAATTGGTAGTGCTCTGTAATGCACATGTGCAAGCCTTCTATGCCAAAGTTCACTTGGCTCTATTGTTTCATGGATCAAGGCTTGTTCTGGATGGCCCTTTGATTTTTACAATCCTCCTTCTTGTTCTCCAATCACCACCGCATCATCGATAGTCTTTCCTTTTGGCCACATGATGACTTGACCATCTATGAATGCAACCCTCATTCCTTTTGCATCTAATGCAAATATGGAGATGAGGTTCTTCTTGAGTCCTGTCACAAAAAAAACTTCCTTCATTGTTATAGACTTTCCAGAGTCTAGCTTATAAGAGGATTCCCCACTACCTTTTATTGGATATTGGTATTCATCTGCTAGCTTCACCTTGTGAGGTGATTCATGTTCTGATAGTTTCACAAAGGATTCCTTGAATCCTGTCATATGCTTAGAAGCCCCACTGTCTATAATTCAATCAATGCTTCCATGAGAAATGTTTCCCGTAAGAGCGGAAATCAAAACATATTCACCTTCACTGGAAGAATCTTCACTTTCATATCTGGTTCTTTTCTTGGATGGTTCATCATCCTCTGCAACATGAGCATGATGTCTTTTCTTGTTTCCCTTCTTCTTATGAGAGTTAATCTTGTTTCTAGGACAGTCTTTTGCAAAGTGTCCTCTTTCATCACATGTATAGCATCTCAATTTAGATAGGTCCTTTCTACTGTTATCTTTATGGTAAATATTCTTACCTTTGGAGTGATGAGAGTTTCTTTTGTCTTTCTTGGAGTGAACTGTGAGAGCTTGATCTTCACTTCCCATCTTCTCTTCTCGAGCTGCTATCCGAGCTTCTTCTTGAGAGCATTCTTCCCATAGTCTGTTGAACTTGACTAACTTCTTTCTGGCATAGATTCCTTGGATGAATGAATCCCATGACCTAGGAAGGCCATTCAGTTTTGTCATCACAATTTCTGCATTCTCCACTTCTTCATCTACAGCTTCTAGTTGTTCTTTGATCTGGGAGACCCTTGTGAAGTAAGACTAGATTGTTTCTGCATTTTGAATCTTCACATTCTTCAGTTGGTTTCTCAGAGTCATCTCCTGGTTTATGTTCTTCCCTTCAAACAATTTGGTTAGGGCATCAAACATAGCTTTAGGTGTCTTGAGAGAGGACACCTGTGGTATAAGGTGATCCTTGATAGAATCAACAATGATTCTCTTTTCCATAACCAACTTCTTCTTATGTAATGCCTTTGCCTCATCTCCCTCTGGAACTGGAACCTCCTCAATGATATAGGAGTCCAACTCATTTTCTTCCAGGACCAGGGAGATCCTATACTTCCAAGCTCGAAAGTTATCAGGCCCCTCAAGCTTTTCATCAAGCTTGGTATGATGAGACATCTTAACTGAGAACCTCAAATAGAAATACAAAAGATTTAGATCTTACCAGGTCAAGATGTCGGATCTGGATTTGGAGCTGAAAATCCTGCAGAGCTGATTCAGGAGCAAATTAGGGTTTTGCTTTTCTAGAGTTCTGTCCAACCAATTGCTTTGAATTTTATCCATAACTTCGATTTTAGGGAGGAGATCAATCCAGGCCTGGGCTCACTGAAAAATTCCTCTTCTGTGAAAAGCCCTAATTTTCGGCAGTAGTGTCGGGTCCAAAACTAAAAAACCTCATAATTGGATTCTATTTCAATAGAAAGATGCGCCCTAGGGAGGAGAGTTATTCCAACCTTCTTTTGCTGAAAATCTATGGAGAGAGATCCACAAAATAGGAAGCCCTAGTTCCCGCAGCTGCATAGTGTCTTCTTCTCAGGTTAGCTCTGATACCATGTTAGTTTTTCAACATTAAGCTAGCATTATTAGGATCTTTAACTGAGAAATAACAAGTACAGCATTCAAACACAAGAGACAATGAACACAGTGTTTTTCCTCGGGGAAACCATAAATGGAGAAAACCCCACAACTCCTCAGAGATAGAATTAGCACCAAAATAGAAAAGCCCAAAACAGTAAGTGATCTCGCGATAGCGGTAACCTTCTTCTTATCTAGCCCCAGTGTCTTCTCCTTCCTCAACTATGCGCTACACTTGAGTGTGTATGTGATGTGTGCTAAATAGAGAGTCCACCTCTCTATTTATACTAATCCCGGCATGACTAAAACCCTACTAGGGCCAACCTCTCTAGGAGAGTCTAATAACCCTAGTGCCCCGGAACTGCAGGGACTTTAACCCTTAGACAATAGGAGGGTTACCCACAATGACTTGACATGACTTGTTTACATTATAGATCTTCCTAATCGAAACATCGAGGCATGACATGACACAAGTACATCCCAGAATAAACATCGGGTTACAATAGATAAGAAATACAAGTGAATACATTCTAAAGTTACTATTACAACAACAATTGTTTGGGTTAAAATTGAACACACGGTGTTCCCATGTCTAGAGAGTTCAGATATTTTAGCTTTGGTGTGAATATCCCATACATGAGAGAGTATAAAGAGTTAATAATACCTTTTCCATCAACCCATAGATGCACACCTTAGATAGAATCTTCTAATCACTATAAACATACATTGAAGGCTGCAATAAACATTTGTGTGTATTCTAAATCCAAAAAAGTTTTGCAAGCATTTTTTTAATAACCCCTCTACATTGCTAATATGTTTTTGGTGTTCACTTCGTTAAATACTTTCGTCAAACACTTTCACTGCTGATCCTATGAATGCTTATATGTTTGCAATGTTATTGCTAATATGTTTAAAGGTTAATTTGGTTCAATACATTTGACAAACAGTTTTGTTGCAGATGTGTTTATGTTTAATGAATTTTCCATATATATTTCTCAAGACAGGTTTTCAAAGGATTCATAAGAATTATCATACCAAGGATATTTTTACTGCATTCCAAATAGCAAGGACAACAATACATTTAAGTGCAAGAATGTGACAACCATATTCCAACTATAAACAATAGAATTAACTCAACAATATAATCTGATTTTTTTATTTTCTAACCTGTAAGTCACTATATTTTACAACATTTGATACTCTGTCAGAACCCTCTTTGTAACAATACTATATGCAGTGAGAGACAAGGTTGATGGACATAATAGATGAGGGTTGCAGTAGTTTGACCTATGCTGAAATATCTCCCCTTTTTAGTTCCTCAATCTATTGTTATAAGTGTGCCCTCTCCTTTTAATGCATCGATATGCAAGTGTTGGGTTTGATCCTCTAGACAAGCTTCCCATGAAATGAAAAAGATAGATGGTCCTCCTTCTGAAAAACATACCTAGTATAAATGGCATGATTGTAGGTAGCTCTCTTGAACAATAATGGATTCACTATAAATGATCCCTTCCTCCATGAGCGGCAAGGGAAAGCCGTGACCCTCTTCTAGAGATTTCCATGATTTGACTGCCATCGTGCGGTATCCTTCTTTAAGTACCTGTTAAGAACTCGTGTCAACCCCCCTCTTTATTTTGTTGGTATATTTTGTCGGACGCATATGCTTTGTAAGTCGTCCAATTAGTATGATGTATTGTCCCACATTCATGGGGAGTAAGTAATAGTTGTTAAGTCATCCAGTTAATAGGTTACATTATCCCACATTCATGTGGAGTAATAGTTGTCTAGATTAGACTTAGTATATAATTATGTGTTGAGGCTATTGAAAGCACCGAAGAGTTATTTTGTATTGAGCTTGCTCAAAGGAGGTTTCCCCCTCAAAGTGGTCCGCGATCAATAAAATATCTTTTGTACTCCAATATTTTTGCATTCTCATTGTTTATTGCAGGAGGTTCTCCACATCTGGTATTAGAGCACTTTCCTTGGCACAAGTGGAAATTTTTTTTTCTTTTCAAAAAAAGAGGGAAAAATTGGGCGGTGACTTTCAGATCACTTTCTGAAACTTTCTATAAAGAATCAGAAGAAACAGGTTGCATATCTGAATTCCTATTTCAAAAATATGTAGTTTCAAAAAAAAATCATCTCATTTGGAATTCTAAAATTGGAGATATCGTAGATTTAAAATCAGCAATTTTTCAGAATTTCGGCGATGGCCGCGGAAATTGCAAAGCGAAAATCTTTTGACCGGGTGCCCAGATTTCTATTCTGATTAAGTGGGTAGAAGCAGAGTGGTTGTTCCAGTTCCGAAAATATGCTATAATAGCGATTCTGAGCAATATAGATTGGGTTATGCTCATTTTAAAAGTTTTCATCTCAAAACCCTAGCTCTAATTACGGGTTTTTGAGCATTGGGTGGAATTTCTGCCACATTTTTTCTGGCACTGTGATTATTGCAGTAGTTCTTCTTGCAGCAGTATTTTTCATTCGAATCAGGGAATACATCCTATCTGCTTAACTGTGGGAAGTACTTGGGCATAGCCCTAAAACTCATTGTGAGGAGTACCACAGGAACCCCGAAGTAGCTGGCCATTGAGAGGGCCTGCCAAGCGAAAAGCGCAATGACCCCCACCAGATTGACTAGATTCCCATCCGTGAGAAAAACCAAAGAGCTGTCGTTTTTTGCCAAGCGGTTAGTAGTTTTACCTACGCCGTGAAGTGAGGGGTACTGCCCCAATACTCAAGCCTATTATACCTGGGGTCCATCTCTATTTATAGTTGATAATGTGCAGAATTTCAGAATTTTCACAGATCATTTACTCCATTTCCTGTTGATAAAACACAGCTTCTAGCACCGCCACAGATCAGTTCTTCAGAGGAAAAAAAAGGTATAAATTTCTCTTTTTCAGCCATATCTTCCTTGATTTAGCTCCGTTTTCCTTGAAATTTCACTGTCACCCTCGTGCTACCATTCTGCATATTCCTTCATTGAGGCCCTTATCCCCAGTTTCGCTTCCTCAAGGCCAAAATCCCACATTTGTCAATTTTTAAAGTTTTTCATAACTTCTCTGATTCTCACCCAATCACCTTCAAATTTTTCCACGGTGTTTATTTTCCAATTCTACTTCATTGTCCCTCTCTAACAAATTTTCCAATTCCTTCATCCCACCTCTGAAATTCACATTTTCTACTTCTTGTCCCTAAAAAAGTGTCCAAAACCCCATAAAACCCCAATTACTCCCCCAAATTTTTCCCAAATCAAAAATCTCTTTTTTTGTTTTTCTACACATTACCTTAAAAAAAAACTGCTTATGGTTGTTACTTGCGCTGGAGCAAATAAACAAATGGAAGAAGAACTTGCCGCCATCAAGTCCAAACTTGAGGATCTAAATCAAAAATTTCTCGGCCTCAATAGTCAGCATTCATCCGTGGACAACCGCCGCTAGCCTGAGTCTTCTGCAGACACTGGGTTCTCATTGTTTAGCCACTACCGCAGGCCGAAGCTGGATTTTCCTCGCTTCAATGGTGATGATCCAACTGGATGGATTTATAGGGAAGAACAATATTTTAGTCTGCATAACACTTTTGATTTCAATAAAGTCCCCCTTGCATCCTTTCATTTGGAACATGAAGCACTGCAATGGTTTCGTTGGTACATCAAGGCTCATGCCGAGCCAAACTAGACATATTTTTCCCAACTCCTCTTGCAGCGATTTGGTCCTAGTGCTTTTGATGACTTCACCAGAGCACTCACCAAACTTCGCCAAACTGGCACTGTGCGGGAGTATCAGACATAATTTTGAGAAACTCACCAATCACACTGAGGGATTTCCTAATGGATTCTACCTTAGTTGTTTTATCAGTGGTCTGAAGGATGCAATAAGCTCTGAGGTTAAAATGTTCTGCCCCCACACAATGATGGAATCCCTCGGGTTGGCTAAGCTAGCAGAGGACAAGATCCAGGCTCAACAACGCTCCAAATCCACTCTTGTTCCATTCAAACCTATGGTTCCTCAAAGAACCCAAAATCTCCCAGCTCCTAGAACCACTCCTATCAAGCATTTGTCTAAAGCAGAGATGCGGGAACGTTGGGAAAAAGGGCTTTGTTATAATTGTGACGAGAAATTCACCCAGGGACATAGATGTGTTAAGCAAAAGATCTATCTCCTGGATGTGGATTCTCCACCTGCACTTGAAATTTGTGAAGCTGCTCAGGATCCAGTAGACGCTCAGGTCGACATTTAACAACCACTTGTTGACCCTCATTCTCATGACGAACACCCCAAGATATCTCTCCACGCATTTGTCGGAGTCACCGCCCCACAAACCATGCAGGTCAAGGGTTTCTTCAAGAAGATTCCTCTTACAATACTCATTGATTCTGGTAGCACCCATAACTTCATTAACCCTCAGATTGCCAAACAAGCTGATAGTTTTGTCCATCCTTGCTCCATCTTTAAAGTCATGGTTGCCAATGGAAGCACCTTACCTTGCAAAGGAAAGTGCCACAATGTGTGTATCTCTATTGGAGATTATAACTTGCGCTCTAACATGTTTGCCATGCCTCTAGGAGGATGTGATGTGATTTTGGGAACTCAATGGTTATGTACACTTGGACCCATCTTATGGGATTTTGCTGAACTATGGATGCAATTTTCAGTCAATCGGAACAAACACAAATTCAATGGATTCCAACCAGGTTCTCTCAGCATCATCCATTCCCCTTGCATGGAAAAGCTCCTTAAGACGAATTCACATGGTGTCATTGCTCAGCTCCATTTCATTCAGATACAACCTTCAGCAGTCTCGACTACTCCCTTGGATCTTTCATTCCGATGTACCTTTCAGATGCCTTATTTTTCCAAGCTCTTCACTCTTGAGCGTGATGCTTACGACAATGGACTTGGGGTTGTCCTCTTTCAAGATGAACATTCCATTGCCTTCACCGACAAATGCAATTCTAGAAATAATTTATCCACCTCTACATATGAGAAGGAAATGATGACTATTTTGCACACAGTATAGAAGTGGTGGCCATCCCTCTTAGAGAATCCTTTCAGCATCAAGACTGATCACAAGAGTTTGAAATATTTCCTCGAACAATGGGTCTCATCCCCAACACAACAGAAATGGGTTCTCAAACTCAGGGATTGTGACTATAAGAAGGCTCAAGACAATCTTGCGGTGGATGCTATTTTCCACACATTTGATGCCCATGTTTCTCTTTCAGTTATTTCTATGCCTCTTCCAACTTGGTTACACTCTCTTCAACAAGGCTATGTCAATGAATCCTCATTATCTAAAGTCATCCAACAGTTGGCCAGTAACCCTTCTGTGGTACCGTATTCCTCTTGGGATGGATTTTCTATGAGATACAAGGGTTATCTGGTGCTTCCCCAGAGCACAAGCCTTAAACATGCAGTCTTTTATGAACTCCATGCTTCTCCATCGGCAACGCACTCTGGGTTCACCAAAACATATGAGCTGGCACGTCGTAACTTCTTTTGGAAGGGGGTGCAACACGAAATTCAATATATGGTTGCTGAATGTGTCCCTTGTCAGCACTACAAAGGTGAAACTACACTCCATCCATATATCACCTCTTCAATCGCACAAATTTTCATGGCTCAGATATTCCTTCTTCATGGAATCCCTTATTCCATTGTCTCAGACCGCAACACAACTTGCACAAGTCATTTTCACCTCCTTGACACCAAACTACATATGAGTTCAGTTTATCACCCACCAATAAAGGGTCCGACTACAGTCGTCAACAAATATTGGGAAACTTATTTTCGTTGTTTCACCTCTGAAGAACAACATCAGTGGGAGCAGTGGCTCCCTCTCGCTGAATGGTGGTACAATAATTCCTACCATATTGCATCTAAAATGACTCCATATGAAGCAGTCTATGGTCACGCACCTCCAATATTCCTCCCATCCACCCCCAGCAGTTCACCAATTCAGGCAATTGACATGGTTCTTCGAAACCGACATCATATTCTTCACCTCCTGCAGGACAATCTTCACCTGACAAGAGCCCGCATGAAACAACAGGCTGATCAACACCATTCTGAGCACACTTTTCAAGTTGGTGATATGGTTTTTCTTTGTCTGCAGCATTACAAGCAATCCTCCGTGAAAGACAAAGGGCATCAAACACTCGCTCCAAAGATCTCTGACACATATCTAGTTCTTCAGTGATCGGCGCCAACATCAGCGCACAAATTGTTTTACCAGAATGGGTTACTGAAGGATCCATCATTTCGAAGTCGGAGGCCATCCTCAATAAGCGCACTTGTCAGCTTCTCTCTCAGTCCATCACAAAGGTCTTCAATTCATTGGCCCAGCATGCAACCAGAGGATGCTACATGGGAACCCCTCCTTCAGATTCAGCAGTTGTTTCCACATCTAAAGCTTTGAGGACAAAGCTTTTTCTAAGAGGGGGGAGATGTTAAAAACCCGTGTCAACCCCCCTCTTTATTTTGTTGGTATATTTTGTCGGACGCATATGCTTTGTAAGTCGTCCAATTAGTATGATGTATTATCCCACATTCATGGGGAGTAAGTAATAGTTGTTAAGTCGTCCAGTTAATAGGTTGCATTGTCCCACATTCATGTGGAGTAATAGTTGTTTAGATTAGACTTAGTATATAAGTATGTGTTGAGGTTATTGAAAGCACCGAAGAGTTATTTTGTATTGAGTTTGCTCAAAGGAGGTTGCCCCCTCGAAGTGGCCCGCGATCAATAAAATATCTTTTGTGCTCCAATATTTTTGCATTCTCATTGTTTATTGCAGGAGGTTCTCCACAGTACCACAACTACAAATCACAAATGCTCCCTTCCTCCATGAGCATCAAGGGAAAGAAATTACCCTCTTCTATAAATTCCCATGATTTAACTTCTATAGTATGATCTCCTTCTTTAAGTGTTGCAACTACAAATTACCGGTGTAGTATTTTACAAACCCCACAAATTATTTGAAGAGGTGTGACTCACATTGGGAACCCCCTCAAATGAATAACTAATGGTTTGATTCCTTCTGAGATCAATAAACCAATGATATGGCATCCATGGAACGCCCAAACTCCCCTGCAATAATCTACAATCTAGCAAAATGGAAGATGACGACCAAATCTACCCTCAAAACCTCCACAATCTATGCAAACTCCTTAGATATAACAATACACCACAAAAAGTTTGTAAATGCCCAAACTACCAAGAAAAAGTTTCGATGATTATTTCTAAGGGATTAGGAAACCATGGATCAAATCATGGGAGTGTCGTTTGGAGGGAAAATAAAAAAAGATGAGGATCAGATGAGTACGTAAATATCTGTTGTAGTAACGTAAAGCTGCGTCATAAAAAATGCCATTAACTGTGCAAATCTGGCAAGCGGAAAAAAAGTTACGAGACAATGCATGTCCTCATTCTTCATAAATCTATTTAAAGTTATTAGGAAATACCTTGTGATAGTAATATAAGAGTTGAGGAAAAATAGAAGTGTTCCACATTTGTAGATAGTGTTCCTAGACTCTTTGATTCTTACGTGTACAACAACATTTACAAAATAGTGATAGTGTCGAAAAGGATAAAACATAATTTATCGTGGGCGATTAGGCACAAAATATTTTGGTTTTTTATTAATAGAACAATATATGATGCAACGGTCGTCACATAAGAGGTTCTACTACTCACCGTCAACAAAAGTATACTAGGCCTTCCCAAGGTAACAAATGCTCCAAATCAATTTTAGTAATTAAGTGGACAACTGGATGGAGACGTGTTACTCTACAACTTTTTCCACACCGAATAAGGGGAGGGGATTGAGACAATGTTGTTCCCTATCTCCTCTCATTTTCTAGCTCAAGGCCCAAGTAAGATGTTAAAGACAAGAAAGGAGGAAGGAGGGTTGAAAGGAAAACGAGTTAACCTAACTTATAGTGTTTTTGTCGATGACCTATTGTTGTTATTAATGGTTCTTGAAGCAAAGCGAATATATCACAAGGGGTTATATTTTCCTTCTACGTGACTACATGGATGATGATAAACTACCATGAGTCCTCCCTAGTTTTCACCATATCAAAGAGACTTTGTTGTATAGGTTACAAATCCTATTGCCTTATCAACTCAAATTTATTTGAAAACGGTGTGAAGTGTTTGGGTTTGAAGCCAAGGGTATGGTTATATGAGAATATTAAAAGGGAATTTGATTTATAAAGAAATATTTTATTGTCAATGGGGGTATATATCTTATTAAAATAATCATTAAAGTTGCATCAATTAATTGAATTTCCATTTTAGATATTTTTGAAAGTATATTTTTTAATTGGGTTTGAAGCTAAGGGTATGCTTATATGAGAATATTAAAAGGGAATTTGATTTATAGAGAAATATTTTATTGCTAATGGGGTATACATCCTATTAAAATAATCATTAAGGCTACATCAATTAATTGAATGTCCATTTTAGATATTTTTGAAAGTATATTTTTAAAAACCAAGTAGAAGGCATGTAGGTGTATGTGGTTGAGAAGGAGGGAGTAGTAAAGTATCCCATTGATCAAATCGTAGACCTTATCATATCCAAAATCATCAGAAGGATAAGGGTTTAAAAAACTAATTCTCTTCTCAAAAGCTTAGGCAACAAAAGGAATTTAGTGATTGATTGCTTTGAAGGGATTAATATGGTAGGATGTTATGACGAGAAAATGCATCCCCCAAGCAATCATAGTGGAGTGGATTACAAATATGGCTAAGAATTATCTAGGAGGATTCAACTAGTACTAGAAGGATTTAATGAAGGCTTATCATGTCATTGGAGATCACTTGGCATGACTTGTTGGTGATAGCAAAAGGTGAGAGCGGTATTAAATCCTTGATTCTTGAATATGATGTTCACATAATTTAATTTGTTCCAAAATATAATTCATTCCCCACATGCAAGAAATATATACCACATTTCTAATGTGTTTGATGGGGAGTGGAGAGGAATGTGGGACTTGGGGTAGAAATATGTTTAGAAGTTAGAGTTGTGGGGGTTTTGTTTGGGGTATATAAAGATGAATGGATTACCTACAAAACACATTTTTAGGAAATTTGGATCAAATTAAGACAACAAAATCCATTTTGATGTGGAACCCAAACAAAGTTGAATAGTTGTACAAGGATTATTTAGGGTTTAAGGTATGCAACAATCAAATAGAACCTTATAAATGGAGCATGATATAGAAGATGAAGGATACTTACAAGGTTGAAACCTATTTCAGTTAATTTTGAATAACAAACTATTAACTTGGGATAGTTTACAAATTATATCATGGCATTATCCTACCTTTCACTCTCTCCCTAAACAAGTTGAAGAAATTGCTACACAATTTGTTTCTATAATGCCCCTTTGTAAAGGGGATATGGAATGATGTTTGAAATTAACAAAAAGAAGATGAAGATGGGAAGGAAAAATTCTAGATGAGGATTTGAAAAACAAGTTGGATATTGAAGAAGTTAGGGAATTGCATCATTCCTTATTGATGTTCGACATTTGTTGGGAAATTTGGTTAGCAATGAATGAAACAACTTTTCAAGGAAAGGTTTGACTTCAAAGATGGTGTACTTCAATGTACTATGGTCAAGTAAAGAAGCATGAGAATGTAGGTGTAGTTTCATATTTATGGTGGAAAAGGACAAGCCTTTTGATTTCTTTGGTTGTGCTTTATGTTGACAAATTTCAGTTATAGTTGTCATTTATGTCAAAGGTGTTCATGAATGACAAAGGAATAACCAATGGATATGATGGCAGAACAAACTCAGTGAAAGACTAAAGTAGTGATAGCATGGCATGGCATGGAATAGTTGAGGATGTGGCATGACACATATGATGGCATTTCATGGCA
This sequence comes from Pseudotsuga menziesii, assembly GCA_001517045.1. Classification (NCBI taxonomy): domain Eukaryota; kingdom Viridiplantae; phylum Streptophyta; class Pinopsida; order Pinales; family Pinaceae; genus Pseudotsuga; species Pseudotsuga menziesii. Next base: position 367,695 of record LPNX010507043.1, on the reverse strand, counting down.
TAGTTGAGGATGTGGCATGACACATATGATGACATGGAATATGATGGTGTCCTAATGATGATGAAAGACTAAAGTAGTGATGGAAAAGTTTCTTATGAAGTATAAAGGATAAGCAAAAGATACCATGGCAAAGCTAACGCAGAGTTCACGCAGCATAAGTCAAAGTAAAGACAAAATGGCACGATGATGAGGTGGCATAGACAAAGGTAGTGATGACATGGAACGATGATGAGGTGGCATATTTATCTACATGAGATACGATGAATGAGGATCAATTTTTGTATAATCCGAAAAGACATAATGCAGATCCACATTAGTTCTAGAATGGATGGTCAGGGAGAGACCCACACTAGATCTGACAGTGAAGATCAAGTTTACATAAGTTAGGCAGAAAAGCCAAAGTTCTGCAAAAGATCAAGATGGACAGTCAAGGGTAAATCCACAAGGAAATCAATGATCCAGGAAAATGCGGAAACAAAGTTGCGGAAGGAAATTGCAGAAGTCCAAAATAGGAAAGTGTGATTCTGCATCCTGCATCCTACAATCTGCAATGCAGAAACAAAATTGCGGAAAGTTGAAATGTTATGTTTCTGCATCCCGCAATTTAGAGAGATTGGACGGTTGGCATTAGTTCCGCTAAAATAGATCAACGGTGTGGAAGAAGGCTTGCGGAAAGAAGCTTGCGGAAAGGAGTTTACGGAAAGGAAAAAACGGACAGTCGACATCCCACATCCCGAATCTCGCAATCTGGAGATTGATGGTCAAGAAAATGCCCGACGAAGATCAACGGTGGGAAATTACTAAAATAGAATCTTGGTGCGGAAAGGTGATTTTAAGGTGGAAATCGATGGTTAGATCGACGGTTCGGATTGACTTAGAGATAAGATCAACAACTCTGATTGGATCAGGAAGTTGATCCTACGGAAAGAAGTTTGGCAGTGCGGAAGCACCTGCAAACGTTAAATAGAGGTGTGGAAATGGTTTCCAAGCTGCGGAAACGATCTCTAAGGTGCAGGATCAATGGAACAACATGAAAGGATGTTCTGAAAGGTGTCATCTTCAGATATGAAAGGGCACAATAGTGAAAGGTATGTTTGTTCAGTTTGAAGAGACACAATTGTTGAAAGAAGTTTAAATGGTGAGAAGTATTGAAGCAGTGGCCTAAGTTAGAAGGAAGATGTCTCTGCAGTTCGAATTGCATGATCAGAATCAGATACCAATGGGTGAGATAGAATTCAATGGGAGAGAAATCATGACAAACATATCAGGGTGGCAGGGAAGCGCTAGGGCAGGTAACAGGCCTACAGGGGGTTGTTGCCTCCTTTCAATTGTAGCTGATAAACCAGGGGGTTGTAGCCTTCTTCCAATTGGCATTGGTAAATAGGGTGTTGTAGCATCCTTTCAGTCGAAGCTAATAAACCAAGGGGTTGTAGCCTCCTTCCAATTGCCATTGGTAAATAGGTTGTTGTAGCATCCTTTGTCAAAGCTGATAAACTAGGGGGTTGTAGCTTCCTTCCAATTAGCATTGGTAAATAGGGTGTTTTAGCATCCTTTCAGTCGTAGCTTATAAACCATGGGGTCATAGCCTCCTTCCAATTGGTATTGGTAAACAGGGTGTAATACCATCCTTGTCTGTAGAAGCAGGAAAAACTATTTGTAAATAACAATTTTGCAGTAACAGAATGTATTGGTGGTTTACCCTATTGGGCTTCCACGTTAAAATTGTGTTATATGTATTCCTGTTGTTATGTGTTTCTAATGATAGATTTAAAAGTGGTTAAAATAGTAAAAAGATAACAATATTTATTCACCCCCCCCCCTTAGTATTGACCATAAACCAACAATTGGTATCAGAGCGGGTTCCTTCATCACAATTTAACCACTGGAAGGTAGATCCTTTATATAACCACTATGGATCAACAAGAAGGCTTGGCCACTAACAGACCTCCACTACTTACAGGAGAAAACTACACATACTGGAGTGTAAGAATGAGGTGTCATCTGATGTCCCTGGGATGGAAGGTTTGGGAAACAACTGAAAAAGAACCTAACATAGGAAACCTATACCCTACAGAAACACTTGAACTAGGTGAATAATAAATATGAAGGCAATTCCAAAGCCCTAAATGCAATCTTTAGTGGATTAACAAACACCATGTTTACAAAGGTTATGCAATGCACTTCTGCCAAACAAGCCTGGGATAAGATGAAGATTATCTATGAAGGAGCATCGAAGGTCAAAGAATCTAAACTGCAGACATATAAAGGTTAATTCAAAAGCCTCAAAATGAGAGAAGAAGAGAATATTGGGGGACACCTTCTTCGTGTAGATGAGGTGGTTAATGCTATTAGAGGTCTTGGAGAAAAATTGAAAGAAAAAGAAGTGGTAAGCAAGATCCTAATAACATTGCCAATGAGGTATGACTCAAATATTTCCACCCTGGAGAAATGAGATGACCTTAAAGAGGTGACAGTAGATGAGGTGCATGGAATTCTCACTACTTATGGGATGAGAACTAGATAGGATAAAAATTCAAAGAAAGAAATAGCGTTTAAAGTCACTTCCAAAAATCAATCAGAAAATCTAGATGATGAGGAAGCCCTCTTTGTAAGTAGACTTAATAAAGGCACTGGGAAATACAAAGTTAAACTACCTTTGAAATGTTTACTATGGAAGGATTGGACATTTTTCCCATAAGTGTCCCTACCCAAAACAAGAGGTGAGTGACCATGAAGAATCATGCTGTCATAAGGGTAGAAAGAAGTATAAAGAGAAAAAGAAGAACTTCTATTCCAAGGAAGAAAGTGAAGATGAGGAAATGAGTGAAGATAATCAAATCATGTTTTAGGAACAACAAACTTAGATGAGGAATCAGAAGTGGACATAGAAGGTGAATACATGGCTATTGTAGATGAAATTGAAAGAAGTAGGAAAAGAAACAATTTTTTGAAGGATAAACTATCTAAATACCAAGAAGAGACAAATCAGATTATTGTTGATTTGAGAAACCAACTTCAAGAGGCTAAGAAGAGTGAGGAAGATCTAGTAGTTCTTCTCAAGAAGAGAATTCAAGATTCTAAAAAACTTGAGAACAAAATTGCTCAACTTAGAGAAGGGGTTGATGAAAAAAATATCAAATCTAATTTTAAAAATAGCTCAAAGATTCTAGATGACATTATGAACAGTTAAAGATAATCCAGTGACAGATCTGGTTTAGGGTTCGTTAAAGAAAAGAAGTCAGAGAGTTTCCCACTCACTAATCAGAGAGGAAGTACAAAGAGCTATGTTGAAGTACTGAAGAGTCCTGTTAAAAAGGAAAAGTGAAAAGAGTATGCTTTATATTTTCATGACAAAGACAGAACTCATGAGGAGCTCAAGAGACAAGTAATAAATAGAAATCATAAAATCTTTCTAGGTCATTGTCATTCCTGCAGTAATTTTGGTCATAAAGCCTTGAAATGCAAGGCTTATGAAAAAGTTCATGAGTACAAGAAGGATGCAATTAAAAAGCCAAAGGTAAGGAATCATAACCAGTTTGGACTTCTCCAAAGGTTTGATATAAAGTGTTACAAATGTAATAACTTTGGACACTTGGCTAGGAATTTCCAACTGAAATGTGATGCTCTAGTAGGAGTTCAGAGACGGTGGAAGAAAATGGCAGTTAGGAAATGGGGAGACCAAAGACCTCCTATGGATAAAGAAAAATTTCATGGTTATTGTCATTACTATCATAAGTTTGGTCACAAGATGGTTGACTGCAGATTCAAAGGAGAAAATCGAAGGATGAAAAGGAAACAGGACACCAACGCAGAGAATGGTGAAGGACAAGCAAATAGTACACCTCCTAAAAAGGTGTGGATGAAAGAATTAGAAGCCTCAGAAGAAACACAACTTTCAGTCATTAATGAAGTCTCAGTAGTTGATGTTGAGAATAATGAGGTCATAGATAAAAATGGCATTCATCATGAGGGAAAGCTACTTAGTGATGTAGAAGAATATCCCAATGTAGATAAGGATGAAATAGATGACGAAGGAGATAGTGATTGTGGAATTTACTTCTAAAAATTCTCTCATTTTGTTAAAAAAAAAGGAGAAAAAAAACCAAAAATTGAGGGCATAGATGGTCATCTTAAAGGCATAGGAAATGTTGCATGATCTTGGGGGGAGATTGATATATTTAAATTAAGGATTTTAAAGATGAGAAGGCAAACAATTGTGTCTGGTTAAAATTCAGTGTGAAAAGAAGAGAAAAAAAGGGATAACGCAGATCAGATTACGTGGTTAATGAACCTCGGTTCTGGTTTCAAAATTGTGTAAGCTACTACCATTGGTTTTAGAGGAAGTATTTACTCAAGGGGAGTTAAAGTTAGAAAATTCCAATTGGTATCCAAAAAAAAACTCAATTGGTGTCTAATGTTGAAGTATACTGAAAGCTATCTTCTTCAAAGATGATAGGTGATCAAGGTTGGTGTATGGATGACATAAGAGAATGTATGAAGTAATGTTAGAACAACCAAATGTGAGAGTCATGAAGACCATGATGTCTGCAATCAAATAGAAGATAAAGATGATTATGTTCACTTAGTATTTGAATCCATGACACATAAATTATTGACAGTAGAAGAAAACTCAAGTCTAAAAATAAAAATTCAGTCTATTGATAAGGTAGCAGGATGAGTTCGGCATTGACAAAGGAAAGAGGTTGAGGTTATGAGTATTTGTGTCTGAGACAGTGAGACCAGAGAAAATATGTAATAAACTGAAGTAATCTATGTGTTGAGAATTTGAAGTTATGAGTCTCTAGACAGTTGATAATGTAGATCTAAAATCCAAAAGAATCCAGCAAAATATGTTAGGTATTTATATGAAGATCTAAATGCACATGCTTAAGGAATTCTAGTAAAAGCAGAAGCCAATTAACTTACAGGGAGAATAGACCATTAGATATGCTAGCAGGAACAGAGTTTAAAAAAAAACATGTATCCTAGAACATAAAATGGAAGAGTGTTGAAAAAATTGTTGTGTAAACTCTGTCACAAAAATATTGACAAAGGAGAAGAAGTATAGTGATAGGGGGAATCCATGGATCTATCAGTTAAGCTATCATTCAAGAACAAGAAATGTTAAGATAAATGATAATACATTGGTTAAATAACCAAGTTCAGTTAAAAGGGAGATATGATGACAAGGAGGAGTTGTCAAAAATAAGAGAGATGAGAAATCCTATATCAAAATATGTGCAGCATTGGCATAACAGGTTATCCTTTGTCATTGTTGTCAAAGGGGGAGAATGTTTAGAGGTTGCTATCAAGGCCAAAGGGGAAGATTATTGACAAATTTGAGTTATAGTTGTCATTGATGTCAAAGTTGTTCATGAATGACAAAGGAATAACTAGTGGATATGATGGCAAGACAAACTCAGTGAAAGACTAAAGTAGTGATGGCATGGCATGTCATAGTTGAGGATGTGGCATAACACATACGATGGAATCACATGGCATAGTTGAGGATGTGGCATGACACACATGATGACATGGAATATGATGGTGTCCTAATGATGATGAAAGACTAAGGTAGTGATGGAAAAGTTACTTATGAAGTACAAAGGATAAGCAAAAGATACCATGGCAAAGCTAACGCAGAATTAAAATAGCATAAGTCAAAGTAAAGACAAAATGGCACGATGATGAGGTGGAATAGAAAAAGGTAGTGATGACATGGCATGATGATGAGGTGGCATATTTATCTGCATGAGATCCGATGAATGAGGATCTTTTTTTGTATAATCCGCAAAGACAGAATGCAGATCCACATTAGTTCTAGAATGGACGGTCAAGGAGCGACCCGCACTAGATCTGACAGTGAAGATCAATTTTACATAAGTTAGGCGGAAAATCCAAAGTTCTGCAAAATATCAAGATGGATCAGGTGTAAATCCGCAAGGAAATCAACGGTCCAGGAAAATACAGAAACAAAGTTGCGGAAGGAAATTACGAAAGTCCAAAATAGGAAAGTGTGATTCCACATCCCACATCCCGCAATACATAATGCGGAAACAAAAATGTGGAAAGGAGCTTACGGAAAGTCAAAATGCTACATTTCCGCATCCTGCATCCCGCAATCTGGAGAGATCGGACGACTGACGTTAGTTCCGCTAAAACAGATCAACGACGTGGAAGAAGGATTGTGGAAAGAAGATCGCGGAAAGGAAAAAGTGGACAATTGACATCCTGCATCGTGCATCCCACAATCTGGAGATTGACGATCAGGAAAACGCCCGACGAAGATCAACGATGGGAAATCGCTGAAATAGAATCTTGGTGCGGAAAGGCAATTTTAAGGTGAAAATGGATAGTTAAATCGACGGTTCGGATTAACTTAGAGATAAGATCAATGGCTCTAATTGGATCAAAAAATTGATCCTATGGAAAGAATTTTGGCAGTGCGGAAGCACTTGCAAACGTTGGACATAGGTGCGGAAATGGTTTCCAAGCTGCGGAAACGATCTCTAAGGTGCAGGATCAATGGAAGAACGTGAAAGGATGTTCTGAAAGGTGTGATCTTCAGATTTGAAAGGGCACAATAGTGAAAGGTATGTTTGTTTAGTTTGAAAAGACGCAACTATTGAAATAATCTTAAATGATGAGAAGTATTTAAGTAGCATCCTGAGTAAGAAGGAAGATGTCTTTGCAATTTGAATTGCATGATCATAATCAGAGACCAGTGGGTGTGACAGAATTCAATGGGAGAGAAATTGTGAGAAACATATCAGGGTGGCAGGGTGGCACTAGGGCAGGAAACAGGCCTGCAGGGGGTTGTTGCCTACTTTTAGTTGTAGCTGATAAACTAGGGGGTTGTAGCCTCCTTCCAATTGGCATTGGTAAATAGGGTGTTGTAGCATCCTTTCAGTCGAAGCTGATAAACCACGGGGTTGTAGCCTCCTTCCAATTGGCATTGGTAAATAGGGTGTTGTAGCATCCTTTCAGTCGAAGTTGATAAACGAGGGGGTTGTAGCCTCCTTCCAATTGGCATTGGTAAATAGGGTGTTGTAGCATCCTTTCAAATCAAATCCATACAAAATCATTTTTAATGTAGTTTTGGTGTTAATATGAACAACATAGTAGAGTTAAGTCTTGTGACAATATTGATGTTTTTTTGTATTGGAGAAATGTGTTAGATACCTTCAAATGTTTGGAGACTCAAACTTGGTTTTATCCAATCTAGAAAGATCTATCGCTTGTTGGAATTAGAGCCTCTTAGGGGGTATTAAGAGAATGATGGAGTCAAGATATAAATTACAATCTATCTCTTTTTGTCATCTCAAGTGAGAAAATAATTAAGAAATAAACATATCATCCAATATGGCATGCAACTAGCAATCAACCTCCCTATTGATTATTAAATATAGGGAAGGTGAAGAACTATTTAAGGTTAAACAATAGGTTTGATTGAGGGACACAATGATTAATTTTATAAACTAATGTTAATCTGAGTTTTATTAAATCATTTTCATATGCATCGATGGTGTTATATATAATGCACTACATGAAGGAACAAAGAGATCTAAAGAGACAATATGGATGCTCTTTTTTCAATGCTCATGTTATATCGCTATGACTATGGATAATGGGTTCTAAGTCAGTCGCATATGACCATGATTATGGATAATGGAGGAGTACATTAACTAATGTGTTGTTACATGGTGGAGCCATCATATAATGGGTTTTAGTTTTTTAATTGGTCAATGTGTGAATTAGATCATGTTTGATATTGTTTTGTTGACATTACATTATAATGATTTGTTTATATATGTCTATTTATTTTTATATATTGTTTTCTTGTTAATATTTCTGTGCAAATATATTGTTATATATATGTTGGGTCAGTATAATATATGGTATGTTTTGTAATATTATATGGTAATATGGATGGGTTATTATATGGTATAATGTTGTGTTATTATATTGTATGTTTTTAATGTGGTATTATGCCATATTCTAATATATGTTTCCTAATAATATAAAAACTATATATTGTAAATTTTTGTAACATACCCTAATAATCTGCTGGAAAAAAAAACATATAAAAAAAATTGCTTCACATAAAATTTGCTATAACCTTCCATAACAATTCACCCTTAAGCTAAGACAATAAAAAACATTAATTTCTGCAAACAGGTCCACTTCTATGACCCGAAAGACGTTCCACACTGAAACTGACTTTCTGACTTTTGCTTCTCGCATTTCTTCCTTCTGCTTTCCTCCCTTCCGACCTCGGAAGTCAGGAATCGAAAACATAAGGTGCGATAGAAACATTTAAACAATATTCCACCTTTCGTCTTTCGCACATCTGCTTTCCACCTTCTGACCTCAGAAGTTGGGAATCAGAAACATAATGCGCGACAGAACCCCTTAAACACTCTTCCACCTTCCTCCTTCAACACTTCTGCTTTCCGTCTTCCGAGCTCGGGAACTTAAAGTGTGACGAAAACATTTAAAAAATCTTTTGCCTTCCACCTTCCACACTTCCGCTTTCTTCCTTCCAACCTTGGAAGTGGGGAATTGGAAACATAATGCACGATGGAAACACTTACACACTCCTCCTCCTTCTGCCTTCCACACTTCTACTTTCTGCCTTCTAACATCAAAACTCGGAAGTAATAAACATAGCATTCGATAGAGTCCTTAAACCGCGGTTCCATCTTCCGCCTTCCGCTTTCCCCCTTTCAACCTCGTTGTGCAGATCATGGATCACGGAAGTCTTAACATCCTTAAGACCTAACTTCCCTTTCCTCTTTCCACTTTTTGTCATGCGGATCGCGGATCGCAGAAGTCTTAAATCCTTGAGACTTAAACTTTCCTTCCTCTTTTCGCTTTCCACTGTGCGGATTACGGATCGCGGAAGTATTGACACTCTTAAGACTTAACATTACTTTATCTACTTTCCACTTTTCGTTGTGCAAATCGTGGATCGCGGAAGTCTTAATCATTCTTAAGACTTAACACTTCTTGGCACAACCGCCCGTAGCTTTTATCCTCCCCTTCGTTCATCTCAAATATCCTTCACTCAACCTTCCCTTTACCATCCTAGGCCTCTATGGGGAAGAGTGTAGATATAAGAACAACAAGTCTCCTGCTAAATTATAAATTTATCCAAGAGCCTCATTGAGCCTGGAGTAGTCATGTTTTGAGCAAGGCCCAAAAATACCCTGGTTGCTTCGTATAGGGGAAAAAAACACAACAAGAGAGTAACTTCTACATAATGATATGAGACTGATAGGAAACCCAAAACATGAATGAGTCACAATCACTCAAACTGAGTAGGCTTAACCTTTCTACATGAACTAAGTCCCCCAAATTGGTCCGGAGGATATAAATATGTAGGTGCATATCCTGCAAACAAAGATATCAAAAAACAAGTAATTACAACCTAAGAGCACGTCCCATTCATCATTCATTCTTTCATCAACAATATAAGTCTGCAAGAAAGGTAGACTCTAAATTGTAGGGAAGAAAATCGATAAGCTTCGAGTTGCAAGGGGAATTGATCCTTCTAGTGATCAATTCCAACGAATATTGCAAAGTGTAACGAACGTACAACTTTGGTATATCTAAGGTCGAGGTCATCAAATCAACAGTCGAGAATGACTATGTTGAATGAAACTAACACATGAGATAAGCATTGAAGACCCGAGGTGCTCATGGATAAAACACCCATAAGATCAACAACAGGGAAAGATCACAGAGAAAATCAACTAGCACAGATTAATAGAATCCTAGCATGCGTGAAATTCTTATCAAATCCACCTTACAGTGTTTGGGGTCCACCGTTGATCCAGATCCGAAAGTCCTTGGGGCTTCCGCGGATTCAACTAGTAGGGGAGTTAACAACTCTTGGTGTGCACGGATTTTTTATCAAAACTGCCTTACGGTGTTTGGGGTCCACCATTGATCCAGATCCAACGGTCCTTGAGGATTCTGTGGATTCAACTAGAAGGGGAGTTAACAACTCTTGGTATGCGCAACAAACTTATGAAATCTAGTTCATCGCAGATTTGGAATCCACCCTTTTTTGAGTATTAGAGAGGCCATAGGCTGACTGGATAAACTTAGTGGTTCGGCTAAGGTTAGAGTTGAATAAAAACACATAACATGCTATCTAAATAATGTATGCAAAGGGCCTCACATCATGAGCATAGCACATCCAGGAGAAAAATAGTGTGGAAACTTAATAACATCAAGAGGATACGTAAGAGCACACACACCAGTCTAACAGCAATACTTTCCTCAGTAGACCTAAGGAATTATCATTGCGGAAATAAGGAAAAATACAGTCATACCCCTACAGACACAACTTGAGCTCATAAATCAGATGAATACATGCAAATGATGGTGACCTTTTACCGAAACGAATACATCATTTTAGTGGCCAATTTCCTCAATACATAGCACAATCATCTAAAACAGAGAGTGTGGTTAACAGTTTCATAAGCCTCATTCCATCAATGAAATTGAACATCCTAATTATCATTTCCTTAACATTGGAACACAAATATACACAAAACAACATACCCTGATTTTAGAAGAATAACAGGAATAAAACCTCACTAGGAAACTGGTTCATAATAGAGCCGCAATGAAAAGGGAACAGCCACGTTCCACCCAACCATATATTATGCACAGATCACTCCGTCCTCAATCACCCCCGAGATAAAATATGCATGCCGAGAGTGGTGACATTCAAACTCAGACCAGTTCTCTTATGATAAATCCTTTCCCTAACACAAAGTGCTCACACAACAAGTATTCCTTGTTCCAGCATACTCAGCAGCGTCCTGCCTCCTAGCATATGCTTCCTTATTTATTCATTTTCATTTTTGCCTAGGTCTTTTGCAGCTAACGGACAATTCTCCCCAGGAATTTTCACTCCACTACCTCTTGATTCCCCAGGGTGGGTCTAGCGCCATACTGGAATCCCCACACCTAGTGTAATAGTTCTGAGAGTGACCCTTCATGTCCCCCACTCTCGACGCATGCATAGTTTTCCTCATTCAACATGGATGTCCCTATAATTCAGATTTCATTACAAGCATAATATTTTTTGGTTACAATTGTCCTCCAAGGACTGATTGGCATATTCTAGGTCTGCCAATCATATTTAAAGAAAACAAAAATAAAAAAAAGTATTTCAAAATTATTACTAAATTGGGGGATATCACATCCTTTCCCCCTTAATGTAACATTGTCCACAATGTTTTCAGTCATCTTCGATACTTTCTGGAAACTATCATGGGTACTTCCTTCCTAGGGAATATTATAATTCACAGGTTTCCTCCTCCAGCATAAAGTGCTTCCATTGCACCTTAACCCAAGCGATGACTTGGTTTCGAAGCACAGTTTCTTTCTTGTCCAGAATGCGCACAGGTTCCACCTGAAATTTTCCCTTTGGTTCCACCTATACCACATCCCAATCAATGATGTGAGTGGAATCATATACATATTTCTTTAGTAGTTAAATATGAAAAACATTATGAATTCTTAAGTGTGTTCGAAGAGCTAGCTAGTATGCCACGGGTCCAATCCTGTCCAAGACTTGAAAGGGTCCACATAACCGTGGTGCTAATTTAGTGCAACTTCCTAGGTTTAGGGAGCTCTTTTTGGGCTTGACGCGGAGGTAAATATGGTATCCGACCGAAAATTCTTTATGATGTCTTTTCAAATCAGCATAACTCTTTTGTTGATCATACTCCACCTTCAGATTCCTCTACACTTCCTGAACCGTTTGTTCCATGGCTTGCAACATTTCAGGTCCTATCGTCAAATGATCCATAGGGAAATCCCAACTAATAGGGGTAGTAAACTTCCTTACATACAGGCTTTCAAATGGACTCGTCTTGGCAGAGCCCTGGTAGCCATTATTGGATGCAAATTCTGCCAGATGCAGATAGTCTTCTCACTTGGTGGGTCTTTCCATGACATACATCCTCAACATGTCCTCAATGACTTGGTTTTTTCGTTTTGTTTTCCCATATGTTTCAGGGTGATAGCTAGTGCTGAAGTTTATCTTGGTTTCCAACCCTGCAAACAATGACTTCCAAAATTTGGATGTAAACTTGACATCTCAATCAGAAATTACCATCTTTGTCACTCCATAAAGTCGAAATATCTCCTTCAGGAATATTTCTGAAACATTGACAACCTTATAAGTCGGTTTCATAGGTATAAAAGGAGCATACTAGCTTAATTTATCAACTACCACCATAATTGAATCATGTTGTTTTTGAGTCAAAGTTAGACCTGTGATGAAATCCAAAGATATTACCTCCCATTTCCATTTAGATATTGGTAAGGGTTGTAACAAACCTGTTGGATGTTGGTGTGCAACCTTCACCTGTTGGCATTCCAAGCATTTAGACAGGTAATCAACTAGATTTTCCTTCAAGTTAGGACAAAATAATTTCTTTATGAGGGTTGTTATCATCTTTTGGTAACCAGGGTGTCCTGCATAAGGGGGTTTGTGCATTTCATTCAAAATGAACAGCTTTAGATCTGCAACATTAGGCATGTACATTCTTCCTTTAAACCAAATTAAAAAAATTTGGTCTACTTTGAATTTCCTCCCATTCTTGTTTACCTCTTATGTCTGCATATTATTCAATAGATTCCCATATTCAGCATCATTGATGCTAGCTATTTTTATTCTACTCAACAGGTCACCTTCTGGTTGACTCACGGCGATCTCATATACTTCGTGATTTCTTCGGCTAAGTGCATCAGCCACTTTATTTTCTTTAACCTTTATGTGCTTCACTTCAAAGACAAATTCGCTTAAGAAGGCCATCCATCGTGATTTCTTGGAATTGAGTTCAGGTTGAGTAAACAGATGCTTTACCCAGGTGTTATCTTGCAATAAAAGGAACTTTTACCTAACAGGTAGTGAATCCACATTTTTAAGGCATGTACTACTACTGTCAGTTCTAGATCATGCACTAAATAATTCCATTCATGATCCTTCAACTTGCGAGATCCGTAACATACCACATTCCCTTCTTGAAATAGTACTCCCCCCAATTCCTCCTTACTAGCATCAGTACATACTATGTAGTCTTTATAGGGGTCATGCACCTTCAGGATCAGGGCCATGGTTTACAATGTTTTTAAATTTTCGAAGCTCTCCTTGCACTTTACATACCATACAAACTTTACCCATTTTCTCTGTAAGGCAGTAATAGGGTAGGCTATCTTTGAGAACCCTCGGATGAACCGTTAGTAGTACCTGGTGAGTCCCATGAAGGATCAAATGTATGTGGCATCCTTAGGCATAGGCCATTCCAGAATTTCTTTTATCTTATGGGGATCTACTGCAATCCCTTTTTCAGAGATGACATATCCTAAGTACTGAATTTATTTCTTGAAGAATTCAAACTTCTCGAACTTAGCATATAGTTGGTGGTCTCTTAGGGTCTATAGTATGATTCTCAAATGTTGTTCATGTTCTTCTTCTTTCCTTGAGTAGATCAAGATATCGTCAATGAAATTAACATGAACTGATCCAAAAACTTGTTGAAGATGTCATTCATAAGACACATAAATGTGGTAGGGGCATTAGTCAAGCCAAAAGGGATTACTAAAAATCTGTAATGCCCATAACAGGTCCTAAAGCTTGTTTTATTAACATATTCCTCCTTAATACTGATCTGGTGATAACCATATCTCAAATCCAACTTGGAGAAGAATCTTGCTCCCCCTAATTGGTCGAACAGATCATTAATCCAAGGTAGAGGATACTTGGTTTGCATGGTCACTTTATTTAGTTGTTTGTAGTCTATGCACAGTCTTAAAGTCCCATCCTTCTTCTTGACAAATAAAATTGGGGCTCCCCAAGGTGATACATTAGGCCAGATATAACTCTTATCTAGTAGTTCTTGTAGAAGGATTTTTAATTCAGTTAACTCAGGGATACTCAATCGATAAGGCACTTTTGATGCTAGAGCAAACCTAGGTATGGTTTCAATGGAGAAATATATTTCTCTTTGAGGGATCAGTCTAGGAATCTCTTCTGGGAACAATCCATGAATTCATTTAACATTGGGTGGTCCCTTACATATGTTGGGTTTTCATTAAGGAGTAGGTCAGCAACCTTTACCGCATAAAGCTTACAGCCCTTCCTCAAACACTTCTTCAATTGCACGACAGATATATTCCCTAAGGAGACATGCTTACTAAAACCATTTACCTTCCTAAAAATTTTATCTTCAGCCACATAAGTAAAGGTTTTATCAAAGCAGTTTAATATTACTTTATACTTTTCTAACCAATCCATGCTAATAATCATATCATATGACTCTAGAGGAAAAACATTCAAATTGTTCCTAGTTACATGATCCTCTATTGAAATTTCACAGTTAGCAATAAACTCAGTTACCTTTCTTTTTGCTCCAGTGGCCAATTAGACTGATCAAGGCCTTGCATGCCTTACCTTGGTGAGCCGACAGTTCTCCATAATTTTAGGAGTGATGAAACTTAACGTGGCTTCTGGACTAATTAATATCAAGAGATTTCGGTTAGAGGTAGTACCTTCAATCTCTATGATTGCATATTGATGATATGTCAGTCGATCTTCAAGGGCTGCATTAATATGGTGGAAACGCTTGCCAATTTCTACCATAGTGGAAGCTTCTTGCAGGTTGTGTACAGTCTTGTTGGATTCAGTGAGGAGTGGGCAGTTCCTTCATACGTGGGGGCCTTCACATTCCAAACACTTCAGAGGTTCTTTAGGGGTCCCAACTATTAGGATTATTAATCCTCCCTTGTCCAATTTGGCCATATGTCTAAATTTGGGAGTCATGTCTAAATCGAGAGTCCATCTAGTCTATTTTTATTCACTAACACCATTGGGTCCACTTTGCCTAAATGGGGCACATGTTTCAGTTACTAAAGTGTGGGGAACACTAATTGAGGCCTACTGGCACTAATTTCACTTGCATGCATTAGTTTAGGAGCATCCTAGACCAATCCCTACAATTTAGGATATACTAGGAGTGCCGATACCAACCAATGTCAGTTGAGTTGAGTTGGTGACTAGTCAAGCTAAGTTAGGAGTCAGTTACATTCAGTTCTAGTCCTCTACATTCAGTTAGCGCTAGGTTTGCATGGTTGCATGTAGGAGAGGCGCATTTCTCACCTACCTCAGTTAGTTAGCCTCAGTCAACACTGAATTAGACACTTGAGTTGTGTTTTAGAACTCCGATGAACTCTGGTGATGATTTAGACAAGGTCAGTTAACCATTGAGTCCTTCGATAATGATTTAGACAAGGCCTTAGTTACCTACAGTCAAGTAGAGTGTAATCAATTCGAATTTCCTCATGTGGATTTGAATTGCTTGTGGCTATTTAGCCATTGTACTTCATTGTAATTATTATCTAATTACTTGTTTTATTAATGAAAGAATTCACAGTTGCAAGCCATTTTTACACTGTTTCATTCTTCAATTGCTAAGTAAATTGTGTGATCTATTTTGTGAGTTGTGTGTTTGTCCATAGATCTATGTGCTCAATTCATATGGTATCAGAGCCTCAGAAAACAAGGCACCTGTCCTCCTCAGATCTCCAGCTAGATCATTTTTTTTAGCAAAATTGCTCCTTCCAGTACTGCACTAGAAGCAGATAATTTACCACTTTATATCCCAAGTTAGGAAATTGTTGATCAAGCTTGATTGATCAACTATGTTGGGTGTGAAGGAAATTCCAAAAGTGCATACTATCGACCTTACTTTGTATGTTTGATTTTGTGACAGGTTATCAGCTCTTCTCACAGCATTCACTACAAGCAGCCATTTCTTCTCACTAGATTCGTTACAGCAGCTCAGTCCTCCTTACTGAATTCAAAATGGCTCATTCATTAGAGCCTACTCCCTTCAACTATCACCAGTGGAAGGAAGACATGGAGGTACTGCTTCGCACCAAGAAGCTATTCAGACTCACAGAATAAATAGAGGCAATGCCAATTTTGAATCATGACAAAGAAAAGTACTTGAAGAGGCTTGATGAAGCTCATGGATACTTATTCTCCTCAATCTCTCGATATGTTTGATTCCACATCCAAGGATTGAAGACTCCCAAGGATATTTTGGGACAAGCTTTCTTCCTTATTTGATAAGAAGGATGAGATGAGGGTCCATCAACTAGAAAATGAACTAATCTCTCTTATTCCATCCAACTTCGAATCACTGAATGAATTTTTCACAAAATTCAAGAACCTGATATACCAGTTGAAGCAACACAAGGTGGAGAAGGAGGATGATCAACTCATTCTTACCATTCTCTCAAAACTCAATGCAGACTACTCAGTCTTTGTGTCAACTTTTCAATTCGTGAGTATCACTACTCCAAATTGGAAGATGCCCACTCTTGATGCTTTCATTGCATCTCTCACTTATGAGCATGACAAGTTGATCCCAATCGGGATCATTCGATCTTCCATAGATCAAGCATTGGTTGCAGGAGGACCTAAGGGAGCGAATGATAAAGGAACATAAAGAGATAAGTCTCATGTGAAGAAAGAGCATTCAAATGAGCCTTCAGGTTCAAAGAGAAGCAAGAAGAATGGAAAAGGCAAGGTTTTCTGCTCTTACTGTGGAAGGGGATTTCATTCAGAAAGCTCCTGTATGAGAAGACAACTTGATGAAATGGCTCTTCTTTTGAAGAAACATAACATTTATGCACCTGCTAGGGCAAGGAAGGATGACTCTGAAGAAGAAGATGAAGAATATCAAAGGAAAGGCCATGCACTTAAGGCTTGCTGCTCATCAGCACATGTCTTCCTCATTGATTCTAGACCTTCCAATCATATGGCTACATCCAGAGAATCATTCTCTTCTTTTCAATATTTTGATGGTCCTAGTATTCAGATGGACAATAACAGTAAATTACAAACAAAAGGGAAGGGATCTATCAATCTTGAACATGGGAGATTCAAAGATGTGCTATTTGTTCCCTCCCTTGCTTCAAACCTGTTATCTGTCTACCAAATGACCCATACTGGCTCTCCAAAGCGAGTGATCTTTGGTCCTGACTTAGTAGAGATCACAAATATCTCTACTGGGAACATCATAGCGAAAGGTGTTGCAATCATGCCTCAAAATCATATGAGTTATCACATTTCATGCCTCCTTCAAAACCAGTGCACTCTCAGCAGCCACTTCCAAGGGAAGGTAAAACATTTCATCAGTTTCTTTTGTAGCTTCTACTAGTATTGCAAATCCATCTTTATTAGTTTATGAGATTGAGATTTAGGGTGATTCAGATCTATATTCAGTCCCTACTTCCAAACTGGAAGCTAGGAAGATGACTGGAAACTCACCTGGCACTCAGAAAGGAAAGACCCTTGTGCTATGCCATGCAATCTTACCTCCTTCAGGGAGATGCAATAGACTCCCTGTAAGACGCTACATGGAAAGGGCTTAGTCTCACTACAATCATAAGAATGGATATGATCATACACCTCTTCATTCAGCAAGAGACAAAGGTTACATTATTCCTTCCTTCCATCATCAATTTTGGGGAAGAAGGAGAAGTCTACATGCCAAGCCCCTGAATACTTGTGCACAGAACACCATGCATGTTGCTTCACTACCTCACAGATATGAAGATTGCAGCAACATATTTTCAAGTTTTTGAAACTTGAATCCTGATTCTACCTGCTTAGATAGGGGGGGGGGGGATTTTTTCCCATGTGGTTTTTTCCCCAGCTCATTGTATTAAGCAATTACTTTATTTTACTTGATGTAATGGGTGACCTATGATATTAGTTACTAGGACCCACAGATTGTCCAAGTTAGCATTTAGGGGGGGTATTAGGATTATTAATCCTCCCTTGTCCAATTTGGCCATATGTCTAAATCATGAGTCATGTCTAAATCGGGAGTCAATCCAGACTATTTTTAATCACTAGCACCATTGGGTCCACTTGGCCTAATTGGGGCACATGTTTCAGTTACTAAAGTGTGGGGAACACTAATTGAGTCCTACTGCCACTGATTGCACTTGCATGCATCAGTTTAGGATCCTCCTAGACCAATCCCTACAATTTAGGAGCCACTGGGAGTGTCGATACCAACCAAGGTCAGTTGAGTTGAGTTGGTGACTAGTCAAGCTAAGTTAGGAGTCAGTTACATTCAATTCTAGTCCTCTACATTTGGTTAGTGCTAGGTTTTCATGGCTGCATGCAGGAGAGGTGTATTTCTCACCTACCTCGGTCATTTAGCTTCAGTCAACACTAAATTAGACACTTGAGTTGTGTTTTAGAACTCCTATGAACTCTGGTGATGATTTAGACAAGGTCAGTTAACCATTGAGTCCTTCGATAATGATTTAGACAAGGTCTTAGTTACCTACAATCAAGTAGAGTGTAATCAATTTGAATTTCCTCATGTGGATTCGAATTGCTTGTGGCTATTTAGCCATTTTACTTCATTGTAATTATTATCTAGTTACTTTTTTTATTAATGAAAGCATTCACAGTTGCAAGCCATTTTTGCACTGTTTCATTCTTCAATTGCTGAGTAAATTGTGTGATCTATTTTGTGGGTTGTGTGTTTGTCCACAGATATATGTGCTCAATTTATACCAGCATCCTCTTTTGGTCCAAGTTGCACAGGTTTATTGTTCATACGCTAAAACTGTCAATTTTTGTTGTAGGAATTTCCTTGAGGATTCCTTGGCATGTTCCTGAAGGGTGGTGGTTGGAATCCCTTCTTCCGCTGATTGAACTTGTCTTGCTTCTTGTCCTTCCAGGTTTTGGAGAGGTCATTTCTCTATTTATACTTCTCAAAGCATAGTCTTTCCTTTCTTAACACTTCATCCAGAGTCTTGGGGTTATCAAACTCAATATGATCTTTGTAGGACTGCGGCAAGCAGCTTAGGAATCGTTGGATTTTTACCTTTTCATCTTTAATGTATGGCACAAACCGTAACAGATCTAGAAATTTATTGATGAGATCCTCCGTGGTCATCTGGCCAAGTTTCAATTCATAAAATTCCTTGGTCTTTCTTTCATAATAGTTTTCTAATAAGTATTGTTTCTTGAACTCTGACCATTCCAGGTTCTTCTCCTTTATTCCATGGGAGATCTTTAGGTCCTGCCACCAAATACTGGCCTTTCCTTTTAGGTTGTAAGCCTCCATCCTTACCTTCATGTTTCTAGAGTAGTTTTATATCTGAAAGTACTTTTTAATATCCAGCAACCAAGCTTCCGCTTCTTCTCCAATCCTTGACTCCCCATCAAAACAGGTGGGTTTGATCTTCTTGAATTCTCCTTCTAGGTGATCCACTTTTCTCTTACCCATTGTCTGGGCTTGATTCCTAGATTTTTGAGTTTCCTGGGAGGAACTATCTTTTCTTTCGACATTGTCCCCTACTTCTGGGTTCCTCCCTACTTCTACTGGTGGTTTTTCCCCATTGTTCCTTTCCTACAATAGTTGTAATAATATCTCATTGAGCTCCTGTTGTTTTTCCTTACTCCTTTTTAGTTGTTCATTTTCTGCTTTGAAGCTTTGTAATTCCACTATCAAATTCTTCACGGTTTCAAGTGCCTGGCTAGCTTCAGAACGTCCTAGTTCTGGATGCGTTGGGTGGGGTACTAGTGTACCTTCTTCAGGTAGATCCTCATGATCATTTTTTGAGGCCATCGATGTATCTGATTACAGAGTTATTCCCCCCTAATTTTACACAAACATTCCAACACAAAAAATGTTTAGCAAAAAACAATAATTTTTCATAGTGCAGCAGAACTAGATGTTCCCCAAAAGGCGACAGGGTCCGATACCGTATGTAACATACCCCAATAAACTGCCGAAAAAAAAGCATATAAAAAAAATTGCAAACATAAAATTGGTCATAACCTTCCATAACAATTCACCCTTAATCTAAGACAATAAACAATGATAATTTCTGCAAACAGATCCACTTCTGCAACCCAAAAGATGTTATGCACTGAAACTGACTTTCCAACTTTTTCTTCCTACATTCTGCCCTTCCGCTTTCTCCCTTCTGACCTCGGAAGTCGGGAATCAGAAACATAAGGTGCAATGGAAACATTTAAACAATATTTTTCCTTTCGTCTTCTGCACTTCCCCTTTCTGCCTTCCGACCTCGAAAGTGGGGAATTGGAAACATAATGCATAATGAAACCCCTTAAACGCTCTTCCACCTTCCAACTTCCACACTTCCTCTTTCCTTCTTTCTACCTCGGGAATCATAAATCAGGAAATTAAAGTGCGACGGAAACATTTAAACAATCTTCTGCCTTCCATGCTTCTACTTTCCTCCTTCCGATGTCAAAACTCAGGAATCAGAAACATATTGCGTGACAAAAAAACTTAAACACTCCTCCACCTTCTGCCTTCTGCACTTTCACTTTTCGCCTCCCGACCTTGAAACTCGAAAGTTGGAAACATAGTGTTCGATGGAGTCCTTCAACCACAGTTCCGCACTTCCTCTTTCCACCTTCTGACCTCATTGTGCATATCATTGATCGCGGAAGTATTAAAATCCTTAAGACTTGACTTCCCTTTCCGCTTTACGCTTTCCGTCATGCAGATCGCAGATCGCAGAAGTCTTAACATCCTTGAGACTTAAAATTTCCTTTCGCTTTCGCTTTCCATTGTGCAGATCGTGGATCGCAGAATTCTTAACATTCTTAAGACTTAACATTGCTTGTTATGCTTTCCACTTTTCGCCGTGTGGATCGCGGATCATGAAACTCTTAATCATTCTTAATACTTAACACTTCTTGGAACAACCACCCACAGCCTTTATCCTCCCCTTTGTTCATCTCAAATATCCTTCCCTCAACCTTCCCTTTACTGTCCTAGACCTCTATGGGGAAGGGTGTAGATATAAGAACAACAAGTCTCCTGCTAAACTATAAGTTTTTCCAAGAGCCTCATTGAGCCTGGGATAGTCCTGTTTAGAGAAAGGCCCAAACCATCGCAGAGAAACTAAATACCCTGGTTGCTTCGTACAGGGGGAAAAAATACACAACAAGAGAGTAACTTATACAGAATGATATGACATCAATAGGAAACCCAAAACATCAATGAGTAACAGTCACTCACACCGAGCAGGCTTAACCTTTCTACAGGAACTAAGTTCCCCAAAGGGGTCCAGGGGATAGAAATAGGGTAGGTGCATATCCTATGAACAAAGATCTCAAAAAACAAGTAATTCCAACCTAAGAGCACATCCCATTCATCATCCCTTCTTTCATCAACAATATAAGTCTGCAAGAAAGGTAGACTCTAAATTGTAGGGAAGAAAATCGATAAGCTTTGAGTTGCAGGGGGAATTGATCCTTCCAGTGATCAATTCCAGAGAAGATTGCAGAGTGTAACAAACATACACCTTTGGTAGATCTAAGGTCGAGGTCGTTAGATCAACAATCAAGAATGACTCTGTTGAATGAAACTAACACCTGAGATAATCGTTGAGGACCCAAGGTGCTCGTGGATAAAACACCCTTAATATCAACGATAGGGAAATATCATGAAGAAAATGAATGGTTGTGGATTATTCCACTGACTCAACTAGCACTGATTAATAGAGTCCTATCATGCTCAAAATTATTATCAAATCCTCCTTACAGTGTTTGGGGTCCACTGTTGATCCAGATCCGATGGTCCTCAGGGATTTCGCGGATTCAACTAGCAAGGTAGTTAACAGCTCTTGGTGTGCGCAGAATTTTTATCAAAACCACCTTACGATTTTTGGGGTCCACTATTGATCCAGATCCAACGGTCCTCAGGGATTCCACGAATTCAACTAGCATGGGAGTTAACAACACTTGGTGTGCGTGAAAAACTTGTGAAATCTAGTTGACCACAGATTTGGAATCCACCCTTCATTGAGTATTATAGAGGCCATAGGTTGGATGGCTAGACTTAGCGGTTCAGCTAAGGTTAGATTCAACTAAAAACATGTAGCAAGCTATCTAAATACTGTATGCAGAGGGCTTGGCATCATGAGCATAGTATGTTCAGGAGAAAACCAGTGCGAAAATGTCACATCCCCAACCCTCTACTCGGTAGAGAGGACGTGACTAACATTTATCAACCTGGGAAATCTAAGCCCCATGAACATAATATATATATAAATTCATTGAAATTAAAACATACACGGATGCATAAATTATTAACATATAGAGGAATCAAAATCATTCATTCAAGCATTCATCATGTTCATAGTAATTCATAAAACGATTACAGTTGCGGAAAATAAAATATAAGAGAATACTTATCTTTGAAA